>JAKSZP010017227.1:0-165475 GCA_022478985.1 Massospora cicadina | reverse complement strand
CTTTCCCCCTAACCCTAACCCTAACCCTAACCCTAACCCTAACCCTAACCCTTTCCCCCTTTCCCCCAAACCTTTTCTAATTCCCTTTTTTCCCCCAACCCCAAAAACAAAACCCCCCTACCTTTCCTTTTTTCCCTTCCTTTTCCCCCCCTTGTCCTATACGCGTTTGATTTGACCCTAATCCTGAGCCTAAGTTTCTGTTCTAACTTTCTTTTCAAATCTAAGTTTCTGTTCTAAGTTTCTGTTCTGATGATACCATCCTAGATCACTTCTTGGATCTCTCCTTTGGATCTCTTGAAAGCAACACGAACCCTAGTCCTGACATACCTTATGGAGGTCAGAGGGAGGTCAGATCCTTCTTATACATGTTCTCTCACACCCCCACATACCCTTGTCCTATACGCGTTTGATTTGACCCTAATCCTGAGCCAAGTTTCTGTTCTAACTTTCTTTTCAAATCTAAGTTTCTGTTCTAAGTTTCTGTTCTGATGATACCATCCTAGATCACTTCTTGGATCTCTCCTTTGGATCTCTTGAAAGCAACACGAACCCTAGTCCTGACATACCTTATGGAGGTCAGAGGGAGGTCAGATCCTTCTTATACATGTTCTCTCACACCCCCACATACCCTTGTCCTATACGCGTTTGATTTGACCCTAATCCTGAGCCTAAGTTTCTGTTCTAACTTTCTTTTCAAATCTAAGTTTCTGTTCTAAGTTTCTGTTCTGATGATACCATCCTAGATCACTTCTTGGATCTCTCCTTTGGATCTCTTGAAAGCAACACGAACCCTAGTCCTGACATACCTTATGGAGGTCAGAGGGAGGTCAGATCCTTCTTATACATGTTCTCTCACACCCCCACATACCCTTGTCCTATACGCGTTTGATTTGACCCTAATCCTGAGCCTAAGTTTCTGTTCTAACTTTCTTTTCAAATCTAAGTTTCTGTTCTAAGTTTCTGTTCTGATGATACCATCCTAGATCACTTCTTGGATCTCTCCTTTGGATCTCTTGAAAGCAACGAACCCTAGTCCTGACATACCTACTCATAGTCAGATTCCATATATTTATGGAATTTAAAGACCCCATATATACCCTTATCTGATACTTTAACACATACATTTGCCATTTAGATATTTAAGCGTTTTTATTTTTTGTTTTTCTTGATCTTTAGATTTATTAAGTTTCACTTAACTAAATACCACAATTAAACCCTTATCTGACACTTTAACATATACATTTGTTGTTTAGATATTTAAATGTTTTTGTTTTTTTTGTTTTACTTCATCTTTAGATTTATTAAGTTTCACTTAACTAAATCATTATCACAATTAAACCCTTATCTGACATTTTAACATATACATTTGTTGTTTAAGTATTTAAGCGTTTTTATTTTTTGTTTTTCTTGATCTTTAGATTAATTAAGTTTCACTTAACTAAATACCACAATTAAACCCTTATCCAATGCTTTAACACCTACATTTGTTGTTTAAGTATTTAAGCGTTTTTATTTTTTGTTTTTCTTGATCTTTAGATTAATTAAGTTTCACTTAACTAAATACCACAATTAAACCCTTATCCAATGCTTTAACACCTACATTTGTTGTTTAGGTATCTAAGCGTTTTTGTTTTTTGTTTTTCTTAATCTTTAGATTTAAGTTTCACTTAACTAAATCATTACCACAATTAAATCCTTATCCAACGCTTTAACACCTACATTTGTTTAGATATTTAAGCATTTTTGGTTTTTGGTTTTTTTCTTCATCTTTTGATTAAAGTTTCACTTAACTATATCATTACCACAATTAAACCCCTATTTGATGCTTTAACATATACATTTGTTGTTTAGGTATTAAAGCATTTTTGTTTTTTTTTTTCTTGATCTTTAGATTTATTAAGTTTCACTTAACTAAATACCACAATTAAACCCTTATCCGACGCTTTAACACCTACTTTTGTTGTTTAGGTATTTAAGCGTTTTTGTTTTTTGTTTTTCTTCATCTTTTGATTTAAGTTTCATTTAGTTAAATCATTACCAGGGAGGATACCCCAGTGGTAGAGTATAGACCCTCTACCACTGCCTCCCGAGTTCGATCCCGGTAATGGACTTTGGGTAGGGGACGATTTTGACTGTGTTGGTTTTGCGCGCCAATGCCCCGAACCGAGATAGCAAATAGCAAAGGCGGTCCATGGAGTTCCTGGCCTATCATACACCGCGCATGGAGGTTTTCCGGGTTTTATCCTCCTTTCCCATTTTCTTCACTTCCCTAATCGGTGCGGTATCGTCCCCAGGTCGGCCCACCTCGAATAAAATTATAAAAATTAATTAAATCATTACCACAATTAAACCCTTATCCGACGCTTTAACACCTACATTTGTTGTTTAGGTATTTATTTTTATTTTATTTGAGTTGGGCTGACCTGGGGATGATACCGCACCAATTAAGGGAAATCGAATGGGAAAGGAGGATAAAATCCGGAAACCTCCATGCGCGGCGTATGATTTGCCAGGGACTCCATGGACCACCTTTGCTATTTGCTATCTCAGTTCAGGGCATTGGTGCACAACGCCAACACAGTCATAATTGTCCCCTACCCAAAGTTCAAGTACCGGAATCAAACTCGGGGAGGCAGCGATAGAGGTCCCTACTCTACCACTTGGGTATCCTCCCCTTTTGTTGTTAGGTATTTAAGCATTTTTTTTGTTTCTTTATTTTTTGATTTAAGTTTTACTTAACCAAATCATTACCACAATTAAACCCTTATCCGATGCTTTACCATATACATTTGTTGTTTAGGTATTTAAGCATTTTTGTTTTTTGTTTTTCTTCATCTTTAGATTTATAAGTTTCACTTAACTAAATCATTACCACAATTAAACCCTTATCCAATGCTTTAACACCTATATTTGTTGTTTAGGTATTTAAGCGTTTTTGTTTTTTTTGTTTTTCTTCATCTTTTGATTTATTAAGTTTCTTTTATTTAAATCATTACCACAATTAAACCCTTATCCGATGCTTTAACACCTATATTTGTTGTTTAGGTATTTAAATATTTTTGTTTTTTGTTTTTCTTCATCTTTTGATTTATTAAGTTTCACTTAACTAAATCATTACCACAATTAAACCCTTATCCGACACTTTAACACCTATAATTGTTGTTTAGGTATTTAAGCGTTTTTGTTTTTTGTTTTCCTTCATCTTTTGATTTAAGTTTCACATAACTAAATCATTACCACATTTAAACCCTTATCCAATGCTTTAACACCTACATTTGTTGTTTAGGTATATAAGCATTTTTGTTTTTTATTTTTCTTCATCTTCTGATTTAAGTTTCACTTAATTAAATTATTACCACAATTAAACCCTTATCCAATACTTTAACACCTACATTTGTTGTTTAAGTATTTAAGCATTTTTGTTTTTTGCTTTTCTTCATCTTTTCCGATTTAAGTTTCACTTAACTAAATCCTTATCACAATTAAACCCTTATCTGACGCTTTAACACCTACTTTTGTTGTTTAGGTATTTAAGCATTTTTATTTTATTGTTTTTCTTCATCTTTAGATTTATTAAGTTTCACTTAACTAAATCATTACCACAATTAAACCCTTATCTGACACTTTAACACCTACATTTGTTGTTTAGGTATCTAAGCATTTTTGTTTTTTTTGTTTTTCTTAATCTTTAGATTTATTAAGTTTTTTTAACTAAATACCACAATCAAACCCGAATCCGACGCTTTAACACCTACTTTTGTTGTTTAGGTATTTAAGCGTTTTTATTTTTTGTTTTTCTTCATCTTTTGATTTATTAAGTTTCTTTTAACTAAATACCACAATTGAACCCTTATCTGACGCTTTAACACTATATTTGTTGTTTAGGTATTTAAGCATTTTTATTTTTTGTTTTTCTTCTTCTTTTGATTTATTAAGTTTTACTTAACTAAATCATGACCACAATTAAACCCTTATCTGATGCTTTAACACCTACATTTGTTGTTTAGATATTAAAGTGTTTTTGTTTTTTTCTTCATCTTTTGATTTAAGTTTTACTTAACTAAATCATTACCATAATTAAACCCTTATCCAATGCTTTAGAATTTATATTTGTTGTTTAGGTATTTAAGCATTTTTGTTTTGTTTTTCTTCATCTTTTGATTTATGAAGTTTTACTTAACTAAATTATTACCATAATTAAACCCTTATCTGACGCTTTAACATCTACTTTTGTTGTTTAGGTATCTAAGCATTTTTGTTTTTTTGTTTTTCTTAATCTTTAGATTTATTAAGTTTCACTTAACTAAATTATTACCATAATTAAACCCATATCCGACGTTTTAACACCTATAATTGTTGTTTAGGTATTTAAGCATTTTTGTTTTTTTGTTTTTCATCTTTTCCGATTTAAGTTTCACTTAACTAAATCATTATTACAATTAAACCCTTATCTGACGCTTTAACACCTACTTTTGTAGTTTAGGTATCTAAGCATTTTTGTTTTAAATGCAGCAACCTGCAAAGCTTGATGAGGTAATTTGATCCCTCAATGTTCTTTGTTCAGGTAAGCCTTCTACTTCCTCGCAGGCTGCTGCTCATATGCCTGCACCTCGGTCTTCCAACCAGCTACCATTGCTGCCCCTGAAAGCCTAGAAGAGCTTATAGAGATGGAGCCTGCTACTGCTCCTTATATTAACCCATGTGCACAATCATATGCGGCAGCAGCTGTAAGCTTAGGGGTAGCCCCAGCTGATACCAAAAAACAGCAGATATAATTTATCACCTTACTACCCCACAGTGCAAGCATGCGACTGTGGATAAGCTTACCTTGATATATGTCAGCGGCATCCACCAGGAAACCTATCACTGATATTAAGACAATGCTCCAGGGGTTGAACCTTGATGTGACAGCTAAGTCACTTGCTAAAATTTCATTTTTGGGCAGTAATACTTGTAAATTTCTGCTTGCCCCTCATGTGATCAAGTTCTTTAAAGCGCATATTACCAAACTTACTACTGCTAATGTAAATGTGTGCATCCTTGAGAAGTTTAAAGCTGCAGGTGCAGCTGATCCCAATGCTTCTGAAGCACTTAAGGATAGGCTTTATGGTTTGGCTACTAGTCGCATCCATGCTATTATCAAGTGGGAAAAAGCACATTCTGCTGTAAAGCAGTTCTTTACTAACTTTTTGGCAAAAAACAATCTGCCTGCTTTTGTGCATCCAGCCTCTGAGTCTGTAGCCATTGTAGACTTGAACATGGATGCTGCTCCTGCTGCACCTCAGGCCCAACCTGCTGAGCCTCAGGCTCACTCTGATACATTGGAGTGGGGGGGTCCAGTGGTAACCTCTATGACTGGCGCACCTGTATAGTCTTTATAAGTAATAGCAATACTACCATAAAGATACTGTATCTGAACTGTCAAGGGCTCAGGTCTGACAAGCTTAAGATCCTTCTAATTGCTTATCCACATATTAATATTTTCTTTCTTGCTAAAACCTGGTTTGTTAAACTCCCCCAGCTATCATATTATCTGAAATTTGTTGTTCATATGCCCCTTGCATCCTTTCAGCCAAATTTGTGCCAGTCAGGTGGCATTGTCTGCCTTACTCACCTGCCATGCTTGAGTATAATTTGTACTTAAGCAGCCCCTTATTCTATCTACCTTGAGACCACCAATCTTAAGATTTTAGCTACATACGTTTCACCCAGTGCCCCAGCCCATATATTTGAGACTGTGGTTAATTCTGCTCTGGATGCTGATATTATTGTCAGCAACCTTAATGTTTAATTTGGTGCTCAATGGTATGGCACTGGATGCACCCCATTTGAGCGTTATAGAGCTGTCACCACTCTTTGCCAGAATCATCACTTCTATTATGTTTGTCTGGATGAAAAGATCTTCCTTGGTGAAATCATATTTTTGTTTGGCATACTACTGACTGCTCATTTTATATTGAACAAGCCCCTCATTATTACAGACTATCCAGCTCTGTATATCACTATGTTGTCCACTCAAGCTAACTCGGCGCTCCCTATATTTAGCCTTGAGCAATACCATATTCATTCTTTGGAATCACCTCGAGCTAATGCCACCCTTTGTGGGCTCTTTCATAAAGCGGTACCCTTACTTCAGCATCTGATCTCAGATGCATATAATACTCTTGTTAATACTGATGCGCCTACCAAATATACACTTATTGATGAGGTTGATAAGCTCCTGTTGTTGACAACTGCCTCTTGTTGCTCCCTATCTTTGGGTATATACAAGGTGTGGCAGAAAAGTATTGAGACTAATTTTTTACTTATCAAAGTTTTTATTTTTTTTCAAACATCAATCTTATCCCCTTCAAAGTAGTTCCCTTGGGTAGCTATACACTGATGGAGATGTTGTTTTCACTGTTGGTAGCAGCGCTGGAAGTTTTCAACTGGTATAGTCTGTAGCATATCTGTTACACTCTTTTAGATGTTTTCTAAAGTCCCTAAATACTATCCTTTGAGGATATTTTTCAGTTTAGGAAATAGGAAAAAGTCACAGGGACTGAGGTCAGGTGAATAGGGGGGCTGGAGAACCATAGAAATGCCTTTTGAGGTCAAAAATTCTGTGACGGAGAGGGTAGTGTAACATGGGGTGTTGTCATGATGGAGCATCCATTTGGCTGCAATGTCCGGTCTCATGCGAATAACTCTTTTTCTGAGCCTTTCAAGGACATCTTTATAAAAAACTTGGTTGACAGTTTGTTTTGAAGGAACAAATTCTTTGTGGATGATTCCCCTTCTATCAAAAAAACAAATCAGCATTATTTTGATCTTCAATTTGCTTATTTGAGCTTTTTTGGTTGAGGAGAACTTGCAGTGTGCCACTCTTAACTTTGCCTCTTGATCTCAGTATCATATTAAAAAATCCATAATTTATTACCTGTGATTATATGACTAAAGAAATCTTGTTCATTGGCAATTCTATCAAGAAGATTAAGACACTTATTTTTTTGATTGTCCTTCTACTCAATTATGAGGTTTGTCAGCACCATTTTGGCACAGACCTTTTACATGTGCAAATGTTCAGTTAAAATTTGATAAACGGTAAATCTGTTCAAATTTAATTCTTCACTCAATATTCTTAATGTTAATCAATGGTCTGATCTCAAAAGAGTGTTCACACGTTTGATGTTTTTATCAGTTTTAGAAGTTGAGGGTCTCCCTAAGTGGTGTTCATCTTCAACATGTTCTCTGCCTTCCAAAAATGATTTATGCCAGCAAAAAACTTGAGCTCAGGATAAAGAATGTTCTCCATATGCTTGTTTTAACTTTTCAAATGTTACACTTGCCAATTCTCCAAGCTTAATACAAAATTTAATGGCACAACATTACTCCAAATTATGCTGTTCCATTTTGTGTGATGCACAACTAAAACACAACTTCACTAATAGCAGTCACAACAATCATATAGTTAATGGAAGGAGTTGAAACTTGCACTGAGAGATAGGAGAGGGCTGATATATGTGCTCTGTCAAGGACAACAGCGCAGCATTGCCAGATTGCTTGCAGTATTCCCAGTCTCATTACTTTTCTGCCACACCTCATATAACGCTAATCAAGTTAAGTTGTCTTCAGATAGCTTTCTGCACCATTTGGACAATTGCACCTCAGTGACTGCCTCCATTCAGCTTTATAAATGGGCTGCTAAGATAGTTGCCACAGCTTATCTATAATCTTACTCAGCAGATTTGTCACCAGTGGAGAATGCTATGGTATACCCCCTCGGGTTGGGACCAGCTAGTACTAAAAAAAGAGAATGCTATGGTATATTTCTCAGATATTTTTTTCAGCCTAATCCTCATTTATTGAGGATTGATCCAGGTATAGCCACTAACTATGGAAGCTCAGCTGATGAGTTTTTGCATTACTTTTTCTCTGAAAAGGTGCTCAAATAGATGTGGGATTACCTGCAGTCAGTGTCTTGTAGAGAAGACTTAATCCACATTAAAATCCTGCTAGCACTGCTGCCTTGCAAGATTTTTGGCATCCTCTCTCAATTCTTCCAGCTCTGCCTTTGGTGTGGGATAACCCTCACTCGGTGGAACACATCAGTTGTATGTCATATTCCCAAAAAGAAGACATCAGCTCACATTGACACATTCCACCCAATTGCTCTTACGGTGATGTTTTGATGGCTCTTTGAAAAGTGCTTGTTGGTGGCTTTTGAATGGCATATGAATATGATGACAGTGAATAGCTTTAACCCCATGCAGGCAGGATTTCGCTGGAAATTCTCTACCCAGACTCATATACTCTACAGTCATGAGATCTCTCTTCACCGCAATCTACATCATGTCTTTGTGGACTTCAAACAGGCGTATGACACAGTTTCAGTGTCTAGGGTGCTGGCTACCCTTGCCCAGCAAGGGGTATCAGCTGGTACCCTGTCTCTAATCATGAGCCTATTTACAGGCAGTGGTAGCAAGATTGTTGTTAATGGGGAGCTGACCCTGGTGATCCCGAAGGCCAGAGGTCTATTTCAGGGGTCGATCCTCTTACCGTTTCTCTTTAATGTCTTCATAGACCCAGTGGGTTGGCAGCTGGAGGCTCAATTTCCTCATGCACAACATGGGCACTATATTGGTCTCTTTTTTGCGGACAATATCAAGCTCCATCACTCAGATCTGGCAGTCTTGCAGGCAGCTCTTACCCTGTTGCATAACTGGGCTATTGACAATGGTATGTCAGTGAACCTTTTGATGTGTGGGTCTTTCTTGAAGGGTAGCATGCTTTCCCACACCTTTCTGTGGAGGCTGAGGAGATTCCCATCATGCCCTTATACACTTATCTCGGATATATGCACCAGCTGGAGAGGGTGGACATCCCGATGCTCACTATCAGTAAGACCCAGAAGGTCTCTGCAGCCTTGTCTGCATTAATGGGGATGGCACACAGTTGGCACCCCATAGTCTGCACTTCTACGTACTGCACCTTCTTGCATAGTCAGCTTGATTATGGATTGCTCTTGCTTTACATGGCTCATCAAGTAGCTCCCTCAGATTAGACTGCCACAGCTTTTAGGGGGCTTAAGGAGCTGCATCAGAAGGCAATGGCCTGGTGCATAGATATTGCGAGGCATGCACAGATGGCTACATCCATTACCGTTATTGCTCAACCAGTCCATTGTATGCATCATCTGGTGATCAAGATGGTAGCACATATTGAAGCAATGCATCCTAGTAACCCAATCCGCCAGGTTTGGCCATGGCCCTTTGGTGCTAATGGGGGGATGGTTAGGTCTAATTCCTGGCCTGAGTCCCTTATAGCCCACTTCTCATTAGCTCAGCTTAGTTGCTGCCTACCTGCAGTTCCAGTAGGTAGCACCCCAACCCTTAATGATCGCATTCAAGCATATCATATCCGTTTGCTCACTATCTCCCCTACAGCTCATTTCATTACCCAAGATGCGTGAGGCTGGGATGATAGCTTTGGACAGGCTAACCCTGGCTGTGACTGGGTGCTCTGAATTTCAGATATAGGAACGGTTGCCCTGGCATTGGCCTGGTGATGTAGTACTATTGGCTTTCACTTAAGATGTCCTTGCGGTCAACGCTTTGGCCATACGCACATTGATACTTGCAATCTTTTGGCCAATTTTCCTGGCAGCCTTGTGGAGCCCCGCAGATTACTTGGTATGGACCAATAGCATTACTGCTTTTCAGCTCAGGTTACTTACTTGATTCTGGATTGTCTCCTTAATCACAGTTTTGCTGACCTATTTAAACAGGCGCTTATGCATATTTTCTCTAAGTGCACAAATATCCATTCAGGTTCAGCTTTAGCAGAATCAGCGCCTCCAGCCCCAGTTGTATCTGAGGAGCCTCCACTTATGCAAGTTGTCCCATGTATGAGAATGGCAGATAAGCAGCTCACTCCTGGCCTGACATGACGCCAGTGGCTCAGCCTACCAGAAGTAGCCCCACCTAAAGTGCCTCTTGAGTGCCCTCCTGGCTTGCCAGAAGCTGCTATTTCCATGGTGCCCCAGTCTGGTTCTCCTATAGAAGCCCAAGTCACATTGCCTCCTATATACCTTCAGTCTACCATAGCTGAGGATGCCCCACCCATACAGCCACCTCCAATTCAACAGGATCTGTCAGTGATGGACCATGCCAGTGACCCTCCTGCTTCAATGCGTCAGAAGCGTTCCCAACCCCTGGGATTTGACCCTGAGCAAAGATTACTTGCCCGCCGATGGCTGCAAGGCCCCCATAGTACCTTAAAAGGAAAATTTGGTTCGCGTATCTAGCTACCCCCTTTTGCTTAAACCCTGCCTTTAGCCTATCCCAATGCTGTATTTCACCTTTTGCTATGCTGCCAATAAAGTATTAAAACTTAACCCTAACCCTAACCTTACTCCTTATGCTCAGCCAGCACCTTCTCAGGGTGCCTCACAACCTACTTCTCAGGATGCACCTATAGTTCTCCCAGCAGAACCTACTACACCCACAGTTGAAGAAATAATGGAGCCTGCAGATGTGCCTCTCCAGTATAAAAACTAAGCTTGATCATAGGCTGATGTTGCTAGAAACTAGCTAGGATATACTGATAAGAAAGCAATTAAGTTTGGGGAGACAGCATACTATATGATCATCCCTAAATGGAAGCTAGCCACTGCAGATAAACTAAAGCTTGTCTATGTTAGCAGAATTTACTGGAGACCTATCTCAAATATAACAGATGCTTAAGGGTATGAGCTTTGATGTATGCCTCACAGCAATTTCCAACATATCCTTCTTAAGTGCCAATACAGTCAAGTTTCTACTTGCACCCCATGCTGCCAACTTATTTATCAATTGCATCAAGCATATAAATAACCCTAAAATTTGCATCTTGGAGAACTTTAAAGCAGCCAAAGCTGCTGATCCTAATGCTACCACTGCACTAGAGACTAAGATTAGAGGATCTTTTACAACTTGCTTATATCAGATTATTGTATATGAGGGCTCTCTTGCATTATCAAAGGGTTCTACACCAAGTACCTGGCTGCAAATAAACTGCCTGCATATATTCCCCCTGCTTCTACAAAATCTCAACAAGATGTCAACATGGATGCTACTGAGGCACCAGTCACTGCCACCAAGGTACCAGACACTGATGCCCCAGCTGGGGCTCAACAACCTATGGAGTAGGAGGCTCCAGCTCAAACCTCCACCTCCACTCCCACTCAGGTACAGTCATTATAAGTGATCAACTCATTAATGTACTGTATCTGAACTGTCATAGTCTCAGACCTTTAAAGCTTGATGCCATTCTAGCACATTACTTACACATCAACCTTTTCTTTTTAGCCAAGATCTAATTTGTTTAGCTTAATCATTTGTCCTCTCACCTAGAGTTTATTGTCCATATACCGCTTATCTTATATCAGCCCAACAGCCGCCAGTCTGGTGGTATTGTCTGCCTCACTCAGCTCACTCGCTCCCATATTGTATGAGTCCACATGGCTCCCTACTCTATCTATATTGAGATGCCCCAACTAAAAATACTAGCTGTTTACATTCCCCCTAGTGCACCCATTGAAGGTTTTGCTGCTACCATCAACTCCTTCCCAGATGCAGATCTACTTTTTGGTGACTTTAATGCTCAGTTTGGCATCCAAGGAGATAGTATCAGATGTACCAATGCTGATCACTCTCATGCACTTAATGTGCTGTGCCATACCTTCCACTTTCATTATATCTGCCCGGAGGGAGTTAAACCCCGATGGGACCACCTCTTTGCCAAATGTACAACTCAGTGCACCCTTTGGGGTGAAACAGCCCCCATCAATATAGACTATCCAGCCTTGCATATGGAGTTTCACTCACCTCAATCTAATCCAACTTTCCCTACTTTTGGGTTAGAAAGATACTACCTTCGAGCCCTCAACAACCCATGTGCATATGCCACATTATGTAAACTCTTTAGCACTACTATAGCTGACCTTACCCAGATGCTCAGTGAAGCCAAAGAAGTGCTGTATGATACCTCTATAGAATTAAACAGCAACTGGTAGACACTATGGATGAAACCTTGGTGGGTACTCTTACCTCCTGCTGTTCTCTTGCCTTGGAGATGTATAGCGCTGCCCAGATAAAACTATCCCCTAATCAGTTTCTGCAATCTTTGGATCACTGTACTTCTGTACCAGCTGCTATCCAGCTCTTCAAGCATGTGAACAAGATTACCGGTAATGTTCAGATCTAATCCCAATTCAAAGGTATATCACCCATCATGGATGCTACAGGATATTTTGCTAGTATCTTCCATCAACCAAATGCTACCTTGAGAGAGGTCAAACCCTCCATTGCAAACTGCCTCGGTAGCCCAGCTAAAGAGATCTAGCACTACTTTTATCCTGAGCATGTGCTTAGGCATCTGAAAGCCTACCCACAAATAGTTTCATGTGGTGAGGACTCTATCCACGTGAAGATCTTGCTTGCCCTCATCCCATCAGATATAGTAACCATTCTATCCTCATATTTTGTACTCTGTGCAATGGCTGGTCTGATACCCGCCCACTGGAATACATCCATTGTTTGCCTGATTTCTAAGAAAAGCTCTTTGATAACTATCAATGCCTTTCGCCCAATTGCGCTTATAGTTATGTTTCACCACCTCTTTGAAAAGTGCCTATTAGAAGCCTTTTAGAAGAGTGTATATATGAAAACTATACACCGCTTCTGCCCTATGCAAGCTGGATACCAACATGGGTTTTCAATCCAGACCCATGTGCTCTATAGCCACAAGATCTCCCTATGAAATAATCTGCACCATGTCTTTATAGATTTTAAGGCCACCTACAACACAGTGCCAATGTCGTGGGTACTTACTACATTGGCTCAACAGGATGCCACACCTGGCACTCTCTCCTTGGTGATGAGCCTCTTCACTGGAGGGGAAGCTAAATTGCTGTCAATGGTGAGCTGTCGCTCCTCATCCCAAAGAGCTGTGGCCTATTTTAGGGATCAATTCTGTCACCCTTTCTTTTCAACATATTCATTGACCCTATTGCATGGCTACTTGAACAACAGTTTCCACATCACCACCTGGATCACTATATTGGTCTCTTCTTTGTGGATGATATAAAAATCCAACATAGTGACCCAGCAATAGTTCAACATGCACTTACTACCCTCCATAATTGGGCTACAGACAATGGCATGACAGCAAACATTGCAAAGTGTAGTTCCTTCTCACATAATAGTACTCTTCCCTGCACCTTCCTTTGGGGGCAAGATAAGCTCCTTTTAGTATCCACTTACACCTATTTGGGGTATCTCCACCTGCCATCAGGGGTGGACATCCCCAAGCTATCCATTGATAAGGCCTGTAAGGTTACCATAGCGCTCTCCTCTGTAATGAATATTACCCAATTTGGCACCCAATAGTTCAGTTAACCACCTATCAGACCTTCTTTTGGAGCCAACTTGACTATGGACTACCCCTACTTCACCTCACTACCAAATATGCTCCATCTCTCACTACCCGAGAAGCAGTGGGGGCTCACACTGCTCTACATGTAAAATCCATAGCCTGGATTATTGGCATCAGTTACCATACCAACATGGCTGCAGCAATTATGGCCATCGCTCACCCAACTAACTGAATGCAGCATTTAGCTATAAAGTTTACCCATCATGTTGAGCGCTCCAGTGTAGAAAACCCCATCCACCTTATATGACCATAGTCTCAAAATATTACAGAGACAATTACATGAGGTCTATCTGATCACCAGCCTCTAACACTTGTAAACTCGCTGTCTTTATCACAACTGTCTAGGGGCCTTCTGGAGCTTTCTGATACAGCTTATCACCCTCAGCTAACCCTCAATAACCAAATACAAGCCTGGCTCCTAAGGCAGCTCGGGACATCATCTACAGCTCTATTTATCACTGAAGCTGCTTATAGCCAGCTAGCAGATGGACCAAGCTAACCTAGGATATGACCATATACTTCAGATCACTGATATAGATACTATAGCCATGGCCATTGATTGGCGATGCAGCACCATTGGCTTCTGCTAATTCTGCCTTTATGGGAGAAGGTTTGGCTGATCCCACATCAATGGTTGCCACCTGCTGGCAGACTTTTCACATGATCTAATGGTCGCATGCCAGAACTTTAGAGTTGATATGGAGAGGTTTAATTTTCTAGCCCAAGCAACATACTCTATTTTAGACTGCATTCTCAACCATAGCTGGGCCAATTTGTTTGAGCAAGCACTGGTTCACATCTTGGATAAGTGTACAACAGCCCCCCCAACAGCAAAAAATGAGTCTGCGACAGATAGGCCCCCACCAGCACCTATTATTGGTGCAGCCCTATCTAGCCAGGTAAGACCAGCTGATATAGAATTAGTTCCTAGCCCTGCAAAATGGCTGCAGTCATGCCCCTCTGGTACCGCACCTGTATCTTTGCCCCCCATAATAGCCTCCCACCTCCAAGATACCCAAAACGGTCTTATACCCACTATAGCTACCCTAGCAGACCTTCAATCTAATAATCAAATGTCTGAGACCCCACCAGCTAACCAACAAGCTGACGTGCCCCTCTCACTGGCTATGGGCCAGGCATCTGGACAATCTCTAGAAGTTATATCTACTTCTGAACCCACCCCACTGATAGATAATCAAGCCCTAGCTTCTCATCCAGCTGCTAACCATGCCAGTGAGCCCTCCTCACTAGTCGATGTGCTAGTACCTCATAGTTTAATTTCTGCGTCAGTCAGTTAGCCTCCCCCACCTCAACTGAGTTGCAAGCATAACTGAGCATATGTTCTCATGCCCAGAGCTATAGTCCAACAATGATGACTATCAGACCCCATTTTCACTGACTGGTGTGAACCAAAATGAGGTCTGAGCACCCCCCTTAATCCCATTTCATCATTATCTCCCATTTAGGTCTCCCTCTCACTTTGATCTCTGGCCTATGCTTCCCAATAAAGACTTACTAAAACCTAACCCTAACCCTAAAAATAACATTGTTTATCTCTTACCCCCTGCCTAAGCTCTTTAAATTCATTCTGTAATTTTTAGTAGAATTTTTGCTCTGTGTTCAGTTTACACTACTTTTCTTGAAGCTCTAGAGAATATTCTCTAAGGTGCCCTGAATTCTCACGTTCTGCCATCTAGTGTTATACACTTATCAGTTTGCTTTGTCCACTTGATTGACTAAAGTGGTTTGTTCCTATACCAACCCCTCATTGGACTATCAAAGGTTATCCAAGTTTACTCATATATCATTATACTCTACCATCTCAATAAATGGAAGACTAATGGCTCAGCCCTGAGATATCTGACTGGCACTCTCCAACCTATTAACCTATATATCAATAGGCTATATTCTAAGATCACCAAGAAAGATCCAATCAAATGGCTGCCCATCTGCTGGTTACTCCACTTAGCTCAAAGTTGATTGAATTTGATTGCCATGGTGTTGGAGTGATCAGTCATACACTGCTCCAACAGGGTAACCCAGTCCCTAGTCTGAGCCACTGCTGTTTCAATTCCTTCTACCCATTCAGATATTTCTACAATAAAGTGCTTGGTTTTACTACCCGCATTGTGACATCCCATATCCACTCACCAAAAAGCTCACGCTATTCTAATAATTCTTCTATTACTTGAGGTAACTCATGATTTAAATATGGAGCTAATTTTGTCCAGCCGATGGTTGATGTCCATAACACAACTGTCTACATGCACTAGCGCTCTCTGTATCTCCAAGAAAAAGTGGTTAAAGTGGTCAAATAAGAAGTAAGTTTCATTCTATTGTTCTTAGACAAAATGTATGACTTTACTAATCTTAAAATTATGTTAGGCAACAAATGCAGTAGTTGCAGATTAAAAGCTAAATTTACATAACCAGGTATTCCTAAGCTCAGTGGGAGCTGAGCTGGTGAGACAACCCCATTGTGGTAGAATCAAGGTAAGATATATACAGTTTATAACAAGCTTCTTGGTCACTTTGATTATAAAATAGACTCAGAATGTTCATCCACATCTTCTTCAAAGAGGCAGTAACCCCACAAGAGCCATTCCATGCTACCTCATAGTTGCTAAGTAGTTATGTTTGTGAACCTGCCTTGTTGGTCATACTCTAATGTGGGACAAGCTGCTAACTGCAGTTCCATTATGGGATCCTTCTCTTCTTGTTCTATCACTGCAAATAGTGTCAGTTTCTTGTTAAATGTCTCCATTGGTTCCTCAGAATATCAGATATGAAACCCAATGAAATTTCAACATAATAAGTGGGGGCTCATCATGATGTCCTAATTGCCACTGACTACAATTGACCAGTGGCCCCCTGTAGTAGGCACCACTTTTTATTTTAATGGTACTGCTTATATCTGCTACATTTGTTTTACAGGTTAATCACCACTGAGCAACGGACTGATGATATAAAGTTCACTGATCCTTATTAAACAAAAATCTATAAAATATGGAGCTATTGCCCCAACTGACACTATTTTATTTATATATATTAAATGCAGACTACTCTGCTACTTTCTTCTATTGTTTCACTACAAGAACCTCCCTCTTTTTTAGCACTAGTGGTGCTCAACTCAAAAGGGGAGCTGCCATCTATCTTTATTTGCAAATGGGCCAAACATAGAGATTATTAAAAATAAAAAATTCTAATATGGCACCTCAGCCAACAGCCTAGGAAGCCATATTAGAAGGTGAGAAAGCTTTGGGGAACCTTTTGTCTGGTACTCACTTTAGCTGGTGGACTATGATAGACAACATTGGGCTAGCAGCATTAGTGACATAAGGCATAATGAGGTATAATTGTGTGTTTTCTTCATTGATGAGGCTGTTTGTGTCCATTGCCTCAATATATTGAGCAAGTTAATGCTCAGAAAAGTGATTAGAGCAAGCACACAAGTGAATAATTTAATGCGCCTTCAGGTTTTTAAATAATTGGAATCAAAAATAAAATTTTTTGCTGTGTCAATGCAAGCACAGCTTGCACCAAAAGCAAGTTCCTCAATTGCATACTTCACATCTTCCTCATAATCGTGAGGAAATTTGAGGATAGGAATCCCTCAACAAGGGGTTTTTTAGCCCCATAGAGTTGCTGGCAGAGTAAGGTATTAGCAGAAGTAGCCACAGCTTTGACTGCCATTTTATTAATATTTTTTATAATGGAAACCCATTTTTGGGAGAAAATGGTGGGCTACAATTTGGAAGAATTGACAAAAAATTCCTTCAAAGTAAAATTGGCTTGACATGGTATTGCCATTTATCCTCATCAATCCATACAAGGCTCTTGAATGGATTAGATTCAGCCAGCACTGGGCTAGCTATTTGAATTGGGGCAGTGGCAAGAGCTGATTGGCCATATACTGTTGATCACAGTAGCTCAGCTGAAACTGATTTAGCCATTAACTCAGGATTTTATAATCTAGTCAAATTGTTTGTATTTTTAAAAATTTTAAATTTTTATTTGCTGCCTTGAAAGTGGTGCCAGAATTTGCCAAGGTTGAGGGTGAGATAAAGAGCCCCATTCTAAAATTTGACCAAACTGGCAACTGACCCAATGCTGGAGGGAGGAGCTGTGAAGCGGTGGAGGCAGAAGCTATAGAGCACTTGCACTTTGAGTGATCAAGCTTAAAGTACAAGGGGCAAATGATATAGCTGTTTTTGATGCATGCCCAAAATGGGTGATCAGGGGTAAACCTGATCACTGTGTGAGGAAAATTGTGAGGTAGGTGTTACAATGGAATAGGTGTATCATTGCAAAAGTGTGTAGCCCTGCCAAGTGATTTGCTCATCTGGAACCACAAATTGTAATATAGGGTATACTCCATAAATAGTCAAACCCTCTATGAGATCATAGCAGAGGCACTCAGGGAAAAGGTGGGAGGGCAACTCAGTGAACTGGAACACCAAAGTGGCCTCATCTGGAAACAGATGCAAACAGTCAGAAGGGGAATATTCTTAAAATTAATGTCAGCTTAGATGCTGCCATTGCATTAGCCTTGAAATGGAAATAGAGATCAAAATATCCCTTAAAGAGTATAAATCAATAAAGCTGGCAGGCTTAAACACTGCTGTGGCCATCTTGATGATAACTGCACTTGAATATGGGAAGAGGTACCTATATTTAACCTAGAGGCTGAAATTTAAATTGCTCTATAGGAGCATCAAAGGGCTCTAGAGCACCGCCTTGGAACTTGTGAGATGGTGGGCCAAGTTCCAAGTGGAGACATAATGCTCAGTAGCTTTAGGGGGCTAGCAGAGCCAGCCCAAGTGCGCTTCAATGGCAGCTAAAATATGACAGATGGTGGCAAACCACCACCTAAGCCAGGGCAGCAGGCATCAAGATCATTGACATTTGTAAGTTTTGGTTTTTCTGAGCAGCAATTTTTGTATTTTTTAAAAAATTCAAATTGGCTTCAATTTTAATATTGAAGAAAATGAGCATTCCAAAAACCTTCCCCTTCCATTCTCTCATTCAGCCATTAACCTTCAATTATCTCATTCAATTATGATCCATCAGCTTAGTAACTCTTCATTCCTCACAATTTAAGTTTCATTTAATTATTGAGGCTTTAGAAGAATTCCCCTAATTTGCTAAACTATCCTTACTTTAATCAATTTACTTCAAATCAATGCAATATTCTGCTCAATATTAAGGCTCACATTAACTCATAAAATAAGATCCACCAGATATAAGGCTTATTGTCCAGTCATATTAATTTCTTAACAGGGCATTATTGAGATTCCTTCCTGAATCAAAGATTTGCATAAGTTAGATGACAGAAATTAATTCCAATCTAAAAAATAGCTGAAACCATTATTGGAATAATCTTCAATGAATTTTAAGCCCTCTCAGTATCAGGGATGATCCCCAACTAATTTTGAGCCTAATTGATATTGGGGACAATCTCCGCCTAATTTGGTCAAATATTGATTGCCCAAAACCTCCTAACCTTGAGAATTAAACCCAATCTAGGTGGCAAGAAAATCCTATATGAGTAAGATGATTAATCTGCCACAGAATCCCCAATTTATAAAAATTATAGATCTTAGGTATAACTACTTGGAGATTTACCAAAAAACCTTATTAACTTCTCTTGTAATTTAGATTCTAAGCAGATAAAGATTACTCTCTCTTTTGCCATTTTTAAGCTAAATTGGCCTACCTATAAACTATTTAGAAATGCAATAATAGTTAGGATTTATCACAAGATAAACTTATCCTTAGTGAAGACTTTCTGGCCAAGGAAAGTAAAACTTATAATCTAGCATCTCAGAGAATTTAGGTTTCCTGGCCTCAAAAATAAAGGGACAAATGGTCTAGACCTCTTAGTCCTGAAAATGTTAATCGCATGAGAACAATTAACTATACTAACAGAACATCACCAAAAAAAGAAACAGCTTTATCTGAATGGTAAAAAAATTAGCACAAGATGCCCACAATTTGGGGTGCGCATAAAATGTATTACTTTAAATTGACACCACAGAAGACACCTTAATTATAATGAGGCTTATTTAGAGATCCAGATTGGCTTATAAAGTAGTTGCCTAAGAAACAGAGTAGTTATTTGAGCATGGATTGCTTGTGCCTTTGTACAGTCCATGGGCTAGTCCAATATCAGTTGTCAAAAAGGAGGATGGGTTAAACAGAGTTGTAATCAACTATTGACATCTTAACAAAATTATGAAAAAGAATGCTTATCCCCTGCCATAAATTGGTGATGCATTGGATTATTTAGCCAGGGCAAAATTCTTTTTGGAGATGGAGCTTATATTAGGATAATTATAGCTGATATATCACCCAAGGATGAGAGTGAAATGTGCCATAATGATGGCACAAGGGCTTTACCAATCTATAAGGATGCATCAAGAATTGTGTAATGTACCTGCAACTTTTTCAATGAGCTATGGATACTATCTTGTGTGACTTCAAGTTATTCTGTATTTTAGTCTATCTAAATGATATTAATGTATATAGTCAAACGTTCATGGAGCACTTGCAACACTTAGAGGAAGTGTTTAGGAAGCTGGTCTCCACCAATCTAAAATCAAGCCACAAAAATGTCACTTCTTTAAGGAGGAGTTAGAATATCTGGGCTTTATTATAATACAGATTGATTACAACATCAAAAACATAAGTTAAAACTACTGATTGGATGATGATGTATAAAGTGTTTGAAATGTTTAAGCCTTTTTGGGAACAGTTGTATATTATTACCAATTTTTAAGGACTATGCAAAAATAGTGGATCCATTATTCCATCTGCTTAAGGATCTGAAAAAAGGGTTTTAATAAAATGAGATGGCTCAAGATTAATTTGACAAATTACAGAAACAATTATAAGCTTAATACCTTAATAGTCAAATTTCAATCAGATGTTCATTATATAATTGTATGCATTGCTTACTACATTAGGGGCTATAATTACTTAAGTAGAAGAACAGGGTGAAGCGCACCCAGTCCCTATGTCAGTCATACCTTAGAAAAGGCCAAAAAATCTATATAGTAGCTGAGTGTGAATGTCTTAAAGTTATTTACTCTTGCAAGCAATTCTATGTTTATATTTATGGGATGCATTTCAGGCTCTAAAAGATCATGTATCTCTCCATTGGTTGTATAACTTGAGAGAACCTGAGAAGAGACTAGAACGATGGGCCTTACAATTAAAAGTCCTATGACTATAAAATTGAACATTGCTTCAGAGATAAAGGCCAAAATGCCAGTGGATTATCCAATTTACTGGAAATTCTTGCAGTATAAGATTGTGCTAATGACCTATTCTAGCAATTGGTGAAAAGATAATCGGAAGAAAAGCCACTAGAAGTTTAAAAGGTGCTATAAAAAGCTATAGAAGGAACTAAAAAAAGAATGAGAAGTTGTTCAAATTATTAAATAATAAAAGGCTTTTGTTCCCAAGACCTTCCAAACAAATGGAAATAATTTGTACTACTTACAAAGTTGTTGGCCATGGTGGTCTCAAGAAAACATTAGAGCACATTTGCCAGCATTATTATCTAAAATTGATAAATATGATGTGGCGTATTTCATTTTCTGTTGTATTAAGTGTCAGCTACTTAAGCTACACAAAAATGTTGCCAAATATTGGAAAGTGCAACCGGGTTTACCTGGCATATAGTGTCCATCAATGTTATGGGACCTCTAAGTACAAGCACTGGATGAATATGATATATCATTGTCTCAATTGATAACCTTATAAGATGGATTGAAACTAAAGCTATAGTTTGGGGTAATACAATGAATACTGCAAAATTTATTCTGGATCAAAGAATAGAAAGATGGCTGCCCTCAAGTGATCCTGAATGATAATGAAATGAACTTTACCTCCTTTGCCATACCCCAATTGAATGAACTGATGAGATTAGAGGAGTTTTATTAGTCCCATATTAGCCAAAGATGAATGGACTGGTCAAAAAAGTAAACATTACCTTAGCCACTATAATATAGAAGCTGGTTGCAAGGGAAAATATCTCCTTAAGCTTCACACTTAAGTTTAGTGACATTTACCTGTAATATCAACTATCATTCATCAACCAGAAAAATGCCCTTTAAATCACTTATAAAAGAAAAGCATCCTTACCTCCACTATTATACTTAGCCTTGAAGTTAACATTGGGGATAAGTTTGACTAATATATAAATCAATTACCCAACATTATAATTATTTTATAATCACAAGTGTTCAAAAAGACCCCCAGAAAAAGGATCCAGGCTAAGAAGCGCAATGACAAAAAATGACTGCCCATAAAAGACTTTTAAATATGAGATAATGTATACTGCTGTGATACATATAGATTAACTACCAATTTAAGTTGGATGCCTTATGAACAGGCCCCTTCAAAGTAAACTTGAAATTGGCAACATATGCCTATACAATCAGAAATATTCTCAATGGTCATATAGTTAACCAAGTTAATAGCAAATTCTAAAAAAATTAATACTAAAAAGATACAAAAAATATATAAAATAAAAACAAACAAAAAATAAAGAAGATAAAAAATGGAAAATATGTAAATATCAGATTTTATTTAAATGCACTCAATGTCATCTGGCGGTGTTCCCTACTATTGGTTAGTAGGACCAGCTCAGGTTGCAACTGGGTCTGCTGGGAGTAGTCTCAAGGCATTATAGTATTTTGGTAGGATCAGGATGTGCTGAAACTATATATGCCATAAGTAGTCCCTAAGAAATGATTTGAGCAGGATCAGGACAGTTTGAAACTGGATCCATTGTAAGTTGTCCCTAAAAATGAGTAAAAAAATATCCACTCTGATTGCAAATAGAGAGCCTACCTGGGGTAGTACAAGGTTTTCAAGTGTAAAATTGTCAATGAGGCTAAAGTATTCCTGGTATGGAAAGAGGCCATAGGTCTGCAATCTATATTGGCAGCAGTGAAAAGGAACTATTAAACTAATAATTTGGTTAAGTCTGCAAGGAGTACCTCTGAACCAGAATTGTTAGTTAAGTCTTAAGAAGAAGCAATTGCCTCTGAAAAACTGTCTTGCTGGGTAATCTGGTCAAGTGGGGGATGTGTTGGAATTTTGGTTGGCCACATTATCCATCTCACTTACAGATTAAGAATATTCTCTATTGATAATAAACAATTTATTTTTTGGTGCTGGTTGCCATTAATTATTAGTTATAATTAAACAAAGGATATAATCCAATAATTAGTTTTAATTAATGTTCCATCAGTGGATCATTCTTACAATGTTAAATAGGTATTTTAATGAGGGCTTGATAGCTGATAGTTGGCTTGCCATGGCAGATTGACCAGGCATAGTCATTGAATGATTAAGGTCATTTTTATGAAGCTACTGAAGCTTTTTAACACTTGTTTTGAAGATAGCCAGTAATCATAACCAGGCAATGTATCTCTATAACATCTGTGTACAGTTCCTGATACAAAGGGATGGCTGCCAATCCATTAAGGTTAATCTACTGAGAATTAACTAAGGCAAAGGAAGCCACTATTATTTAGAAGTTAATACTGAGGGTCACCAGTTTTGAGTGAACAATCAGTTGATTTTCAGTAAGTTAGCTAAAAAGTTGTGCACCTTTTTTGCCTATAAAAACCCCTATTATATCCTAATAAAAACCAGAATTCAACTGTTATATATCTAACATTTACTTCTAAATTAAGATTGAAGGAAATAAAGTTCCATAGTTTCTTTTCTCAAGTTATATATTACCATAGTGAGGTTAAAGCCACTTACACTGAGGACTCAACTTACTAGTTGTTACCATACAACTAGTGTCTTTATTGTTTTAACTACCCTGTGCAGTAAACTTTTGGTAATTTACAACTGTGCTACCAAGAATGGCCATGAGAATTAGCATCAAGCAAGGAGAAATATCTAGCTCTGCTGAAGCAGGAGAAAAGTTACTTTACTGATGGTTGCTAATGACAATAGATCAACTTTTAACCATGCTGGCTAACTTATACCATAGAACAAAGTGGCATCTATCATTTAAAATATAATCTTTGCTGGATATTTGGGTCACACTGAGGGATGTATTGAGATTTTAAAATGTCAAAGTTTCCAGCTGTGACAGATTATAAGAACCTATCTGTATTATCTCTTTTTGTCTCTCTAGTAAATAAGCAATCCTAAGGGATGTTGGAATTATTAATGTTAATAACTAATGTTAGGAGATGTTCTCAAATGAGACATTAGTTTAGTCTATTTTAGATTAGATTCTGAGCATAAAGAAATGCCTTATTAAGGATCACACCTGAAAATGTTTTTAAGGATTTTAATAAGTTTAATTATCAACAAATAACTTTCTTATGCTTATCAAACAGGATCTGTCACAAATTAATAAGGGCATTTTATGGAGTTGATGAAGCATTGACAATGCTTTTATAGCATTAACTTGCAGATTGACTGAGTGAAGTGGTCTGATGCAAGTGTGAAAATTATCACATTACCTAAGCAAGCTACTAGATTGTAAAAGTTAGATTGCTGATGTTGGATAAAGGCATTAAAACATGCTGTTTTGGAATCCAACACATGGATGGTCTTAACCTAGTTAATTGTTGATATTTAGTAATTAGATGAGGTGCTAGTTGTTTTGGTATGCCTTTTTGAATTAATTCATTGAAGAATGCTATTTTGATTGGGGTGCCAACCAAAGAGTTGAGCCCCAAATTTTCTATTTAAACCCTTTATTTTATTATATAAAGACAACCAATCTTGTAACACAATTGGAAACATTTTTAGATACTAATACATTTTAAATATTGTTCTCTTGTATAAGACAGAGAACAGTTTTGCTTATCTACTTTTGTTCTCAAACTCTCTTGTTTATTAGTTAAAATGTTAAGGTTTACTTATCTGATTTGTTATTAAGTTACCAAAAGGAAAATCACATTAACTGTCTGTAGGATAATATCTAGGTTAGAATGAAACTGCTTGTCAGGACGAAAATCAAATAGTTAGTTTATTTATATATCTATCACATTCCATAACTTTTAGGAAAAGATCACATTAACCTGTGCAGTAAATTTAAAAGTTTAAAGTATTGAAGTTGAGATCTTTATATGCCCATATTATCCAGCTTGATCAATTTCACTATATCTGCTTGTTCACTAGGGGATTGATTTCACTAGTGGATATGGGAGTTATCATTTTGTATGATAGCTATATTGGCAAAATCTTAAATGAATATATAGTAATTCAATGGGGTCAATCTGATGGGGCCAATTCTCCAAATTGCTTATGTTTTGCCAGAGATGATCCTCAACATCAAATATACTTATATTTTCAATTTTACTATTGATAAATTAATTATCTCATATGAGTTAATTGGTGTTTATCACCAAATGACAAGTGATTTATATGTGTTTTTTATAGTTCTGACAACACTTCTAATAACAACTTGCAGGTTAACCTCTTAAGGTAATGTGACCTGCTGCTAATGGGTAAAGGCCCATTACTTAAGCAGGTTACTAGCCTAGCTAAGTTTACCTCACAGAGGTTAATTAAAAATGTGGGTATGCATTTACTAATAATCTGGAGAAGTTTTCAGAAAAAGAAAGCGGTGGAATCTAACTAGCTTGTTGAGAAATATTAACATGCTTGTAACCTAAAATGGGCTAATCCAATGCCATGGTTGCCTTTTTCCCAGTGGGGCACCAATAGGGATTGAGCGCCAATTTTTGTATAAATTTTCTTATCTTTATTATAATAAAGCAGATCAAAACTAATTATAGTTTATAAATAAATACTTTAGTATTTATCCTGTTGTACATTTGTTATATTTTTTTACTCTTGGAACAAAGTTTGGAAGGATCAGATATCCTTTGGCTATTTACTACTGTGCAGATCTATGCAGACTCCAGTATGAAGAGAGTAACTGAGAACCTCTGAACCTAATATTAAGTTAAATCCCACTGGAAAGAAGAGAACCTCTGAACCTAGTAATAGATTAAGTTCTAAAAGCAATTTTCATTACAAGAAAGCTTTAAAGGGAAGAGATCCCTCATTCAACAAATATCTTCAAGGATTAGAAGAGTGCATAGCACCAGTATAGTGATGGAGACAGTACTCTATATTAGCTGTAAAGATTCAACTAGGGTGTTACTTTTTATATTAGCACTACCCAATTTATTATCAACTATCCATATTACAATGCATATAAGAACCTGTGCAGTAAACTTAACATCTATATCTATAGTAGTTAAAAAGTTTAAGTCTAGTGTTCACTTTGGGGGTAGTTGAGCTTTCAAGCAAAAAGATAATAAGAAGATTATAACAGTAATATCATACAAAACAGAACTTTATAAACTATGGAAAGAGTTGAAAAAAGTTAAGCAGAAAGTTTTAAGCTTGGCATCACAGCCAATTTTGCTACCTTGGAGGAGTGTGTGACAAAATCTAAGGTGGGATTAAAACAAGTTGAAAGGTCAATAATGATCTCTATGGGAAGATAACCTCCTTGAAGTAAAAGGAGAGTAAATTAATCATGGAGATCTTATCTCAAAAGACTTAATGTGATGTGGAAAGAATACTTCCACTAGGGTCATAAGGATATGGTGCAAATGTTTAAGTGCATTGAAGAACTCAATAATCACAAGTGTGATATCTCACTTATGGAGGCAAATGAAGCCAATGATGTTATGCATAGAACTTTAGTTGAAAAAATAACCTAAATAAGAATTATGTCTAAATCATTCACTGCAATGTAAGAGATAACTTCTGAAGCTACACCTATCATTAGATGGGTTGTTGGCCAGTTATACCCTGATAGCAGAGCTTTAGATAAATTTTGAATATTCTGACATTACCTGCATTTCATCAGGATAATTCACCAGCATTTTTTTTAAATTGCCCATGTATGGTATAGTGCCTGACAGAACGCAGTAACTATTATGAACTTTCTAGAAAACAATTGCCAAATCTAATGTTGCCCCAGCTTAATGGGAATAAAATGGACATACAATGATGCCAAGGAGGCCAATATGACTGAGTTTGGAATTCCTATGCGGATGTCCAACTGTAAACAAGAGTGATGGGTATTCAGTTCAAAATGGATAAAACTTTAGCTGCTTTTGCTAACCAATTTTACCATAAAGTTCTGGCCAGTGTGAAAGTATTATCAGATTTTGGTGCGCGCATAGCCATGCAGTTGGCGTTTTATCCCTATAAAGACTTGCATCATACTACTGATTCAGCGCTTATAACCCAGATGTCCTAATTGCAGATGGTGGATCATCTTAATTTGTTAGGAACAATATTTGAAGCACCCATTTTAACCTTCAAATTTATTAAGACTAAAGCCCAAACTACAGTAAAATTTACTGAGCCTAATAAAGAATCTCAAAATCAAATATTGTGAAAAAATAAGCCTGAAGGAGAGAAACTAGTGGACAGGATTCAAAACTTCTGCAACCATTGTGGAAAAATTGGACATTTCGCTTCTCAAGGTTAGAGTAAAAGCCTAAGAAACAAGTAAACTTGGTTTATGTTAATGCAAAGGTAACTTGTCAAGAGTCAGGAAAAGGACCAGCAGTCTAGATAGGGAACAATATATTAATGCTATTAAGCCTGTTCTCCCTAACATAGTTGAAAATGTCTGTTGAGTAGTTGACTGGACCTAATCTTTGGATATTTAATAGGGACATAATAAGGTTAGCTGTTTAAAAACTTATTATAGATCATATCAGATATCACCAATTATAGACAAGATATATTCTAAGCTTATGTAAAGCTTAGAATCTGCAGCCTAGCAATTTCACTTAATTATATTTGACTATGATGACATGGGCCTGAGGGCTTTGCTGGTTAGGTCGGACTTAGATTAAGTTTTGACTTAATGACTTGGGCAAGTGGGCTTTATTGGTCTATATCAAAATTAGTTTTTAATGTCAGTCAAGTTTTCAATTGAATTAATTACTAATTAGTGATACAAATTGCCTTAGTATGTGCTGCTGATTGCATATAAAAGTAAATTGGTTCAGCTATTTTGAAGGTATAACAAAACGCAATCTCAAGGATGATGATGGTGTTTACTCTGACTCTGAGGCTGAGATGATGCCCTGAGTCAAAGTATTTGTAGATGTTATTACAAACTTTTTACATAGCCAAGGGTCACTGAAAGTAAGGTGTCATGGGTAAGATATAGTTAACATTAAACCATATAAATAATCCTTGCAATTACACCAATAAAGATATCCTTTAACTTCTGGATTAAGTTTATAATTTATCTTATAAACTTTTTATGTTATTACTTTATTTTATGTTAAAGTTGATTTTTACTTGGGATCAGTAGGATCAGGGAAGCATGCCATCATCCAAGTGAAACAACCGGGTATACAATTAAAGTATCACCAAAAAGCTATATTATAAATTTAAATTCACCATCCTGTCTATTGTCCTCACACAATAGATGCTTGAAACCACATCCCACCCTCGAAGAAGAACCATCCCTCTGAAGCAGATACCCAAATTCAACAAGTGGCACTCATGGCTGGGACTGCAGATGGTGATTGCGCTAAACAGAAAAGCAATCCTAATCAACTATTCAGAACCATCGCCAGCCTTAATGGGAACACTGAAATGACTTTGTCCAAGATTATTTGGGAAGAAGTACCTTTTATTACCTATCCCAATGATCCCATTTCACTGGAAGAGCTGGAACGTCTTGAGCAGCAGTTGTTAAGAGGGTATCAATTAGGACAAGGGCCCATGGGCAATAGTAGCAATCCTTTTTACTGCAAATGACAGCAAGATGTGTTGTGGATAAGATATCTTACTCATCATCAATTATGTGTAGCTCAGATCCAAAACAATTTAATTGGGATAAAGAATATTGCATTTACTTAATTGAGTTTATACATCCCACCTCTAGAAATTCTCAGATAACAACTATCCACCATCATGCAGCTATTACTGAGTTAGTGAACTTCTCTCGCAACTCCAGCCAGGTGGGCCAAATTCTAAATGATTGATTGAAAGCCAACTTCTCTGAGGTCCATTTGAGTTTGGAAGCAAATCACAACTTAGCCACTTGGGCTAATGACTGGATAGCAGTATTAGCACAAGAGCTAAATGATAGATTGCATCCTATCTTTGAAAATTTTTTAGAGAAAAGAGGAGTTACCAAATCTTGGGTCAGCAATATCACTCAGACTTCTATTAATGCTACAGAGTCCATGAGGCTTAATCATGAAGCCTAAAAGGTACAGTTAAACCATAATGATGAATTCTGTGACCAGTATCAATTTCTGAGTGCCCAAACTTTGCAGATGAAGGATGAATACACCAGAAAAATCAATTACTGGAAAACACAATTTGAGGACCAATGGATGAAAAGTAAAAAATTGAGACTCTATTGATCATCTTAATCTATAGATCATTAATTTCAGTGATGATATTAATATTATTAATGAGTCAAACAATAATTTCTATGGGGAATTGAACCAGTGCAAGAAGGCCATAAAAGAAAAGAAACAAGTGATTTTCACCTTGCAGCTACAAGCTACTAGCCTAGGTGAGAAAATTGTGAAATTAAAATTAAAAAACTAAAATTATGTTAATTGGGAAAACAAAATCAACAAGCAAATTCGAGCTCTGAACAATGGGCATTATCAGTGTGCTACAACCCACTTGACTGGAAATTCTATTAAATATTATGAGGACAAAGCTTCAAAAATAGCTACTGAAATGGATGCTGGGCCACATCAACAACTGCCTAGCAATATGATTGCTTTGGCCAACCCTAGCACCTCAAACTGGGATACAATGCCCCAACACCCTAGTACATCTGGCTCTAGTCAACCTAGAAGTAATTGTGATAATCAGGAATGGGAAAGCAATAATTATAGACCAGTAGACCTGCTGGCCTTTGACAAGAATGAAAGTATTACCACATTTGTCAAATGTTTTATTATGGCCATGCATGGGGCCAGCGATTGCAACAAAGCAGCCACCATGATTAACTGCTTGGATGAGTGGAGCATTGAGTTGATTATGCCTCACATTAATGAAATTCCAACATATGCTAAAGTCAAGGAAGCCATGCTTCATAAATTTGGAGGTCAGAATGGATGTCGACCAGAAAATCCAAGTTTATGAACATCAGCTTGAAGAAAGATAAAGCAATTGATGAATTTGCAGATCAATTCTACTGTGAAGCTCAAATCTCTTAGGCACGCAGGCTATGGTCAATTTTGATACCAATATTGCACTAGAGCATTCAGTAGAACCTTACCCTAATCTATCAAACACCCTATTGCCTGATTTTGTGCAAAACCTTGTGACATCTGAATTGGTTGACTACTTGTGCAGATGCTCAAAAAATTATGGCCCTCCTAATACTGGTTACAAATCAGGAACCGCTGCCCTTGCTGAAAAGCCCTTTGAAACCAATAAGAAGATTGACAGTAATCCGCCTATAAGAAATGAGCAAAACTTGAATGCAAGAGCCTCACAGCCAGTGAGTAAAATTACTTGCTTTAATTGCCATTGTAAAGGTCACTATGCTTCTCAATGCTGTCAGCAAAATGTCAATGTAGTCCTTCCCAACACCATGCAAGAGGAGGGAAAAGAACAAGCACAATAGATGCGGGACACTTTATTGTGCTAAGACACTAGTCCCACCCAATCAACAAGAAAACAATGGCCATGGGGCCTTGTTAGACAATGAAATAGATTCTATTTTAGTATTGAACAAAGATTTCTCAAACATACATGCAGTAACTTGCTCCCAGAGTAAGGTTGTCATACCTGAAGCCTCTGAGGTAGTTGCTAAACCCTATGTGCAACAAATATCTGAAAATATTCCAGCTGACAGGCTGAGCAATGCAGCAGATACCCCAAGCCTGAAAGGGGTCAATATAGCAATGCTAATCAACACATTCATCAATGAATGTCCCAGTATAGAGAATACTCTGAAGCACACTCTTAACTCTCTGGACTCTTCCCATATTCATTTAATAAAATCTATTGATTCTTACTATTCTGAGTGCACTTATGTGGATGTCCTAGTCAACAAGATTAAAGTTGTAGCTATTGTTGATAGTGGAGTACCTGTAAACATTGTTTTCATGAAGCTGGTTAAGAAACTGAAAATAGCTTCAGATATTGACCATCATCAAGAATATGGAACTGCAGGCCTTAACAGCACTAAGAGTGAAGGAGCTTACAGCACTTTGCCACTACAATTTGGAGCTTTAGTAGTAGCTGCATCTGCTATAGTGCTTCCAAACACCAATTATGACATAATAATTGAAACTAGTTTTTTAAAGACCTATGGGATCTCATGCAATTTTAAAAAGACATCTTGACAATATTGGGCAATTGCTTTTAATTTATTACTCTCATAAGGATATGAAGCACACAAGCCGTCATAGAAATTTTATCAATATATCTTATGCCAATGGGATAATACCAGTAGAGTATATTCAGCAGGGGAATCGAAGCTACCCCATGTAACTGCCATAAATGAAAATTGAGGAATACATTTACGTGTGATTAAGGACATGACAATAGCTCCAGGCCATCAACTGGTTATGAGAACTGGGACTACACTGGATATTCTAGAAGGACTATATGGGGAGGTTATACCCCCATGGCATCATTCTCTAATAGAACCTAGTGTGGCACCTGGAATAATTATACTGGGGCATGGAGAGATTGATGTCTTAGTAGCAAATTTGACCAGCCAAAAATTAAGGTCAAGAAATTTCAAGTAGTCACTTTTGTGCACCTACTTCTGAGGGATGAGTTAATATCAGCTGTCAAATTTGGTGATTTATCTGAGTTCAGCTTACCAACCTAAGCTCTTGGGGTAAATGTGGTATTACCCCAATAATCATTCACTGGATTATTGGAACAACAGAAGGATGAAGCACTAGAGTTGTTTAAGTGATACTCTAAAATTTCATCAAAGATGACCAAGATTTAGGTTGTGCAAAAGGAGTTCAGCATTTCATGGATACCGGGGATCATATACCTATTAGAATGAGGCCAATTTGGCGCCCCAGAGCCAGTAATGAAATAGTTAGTGAAGAGTTAGACAAATTTCTGAAAAGTGAAATGATAATGCCTTCCAAAAGCCTGTGGGCTAGCCCTATTTTAATTGTAAAGAAGAAAGATAGCAGCAATCAAGTTGTGATTGATTATTGATGCCTCAATGCCATTACAAAAAAGGATGTGTATCTGATGCCCAGAATTGACAATGCTCTGGACTGTCTGGGAGGGGCAAAGTACTTTACTGCAATGGAACTCATCTCCAGATATTGGCAAATTGAGTTGCCACCAGAGGAGCAGGAAAAGTGCACAATGATTGCTGCTCAAGGGCTTTTTCAACTGACATACATGCCCCAGGGGCTATGTAATGTTCCAGCAACCTTTCAGCGCACAATGGACACGATCTTGGGGGACCTTAAATTTTCCTGCATTCTGGTGTATCTGGATAATCTCAATGTCTTTTTGTGAACATTTTCCAAACATCTGGAGCACCTCAAGCAAGTGTTCAAACGTCTGTTGAAGGCCAATCTGAAGATAAAACCTAGAAAATGTGAATTCTCTAAAGAACAATTGGAATACCTTGGGTTCATCATTGATTCCAAGGGCTTGCGGCCTCAGCTTTAAAAAGGTGGAGATGGTTAACAATATGCAACCTCTGATGAGTATGAGAGATGTTCAAGTGTTCTTAGGCATGGTATGATACTATCAAAGATTTATGGAAGGGTTTGCAAAGATTGCTGAGCCTTTATTCCACTTGCTATAAGGAGGAGTTCATTTTTTCTGGGCAGAGAAATGCCAACAAGCCTTCAAGGCTTTGAAAAACAAAATGAGCTCAGCGCCTATCCTCTGATATTCTGATTTCAGTAAGCCTTTTATTATACAAACTGATACCTCATTGACTGCAATTGGTGGTGTGCTATTGCAGATTGGGGATGATGGCGAGGAGCATCTGGTCGCTTATTGCAGCAGGACCCTAATTAAGCCTGAGCATAATTATACGGTGACCAAAAAAGAATGCCTGGCTGTCATCTATGCTTGTAAACAATTTTCAGGTTTACATTCATAGCACCAAATTTCAAGTAGTAATGGATCACAGCTCATTATGATGGCTCCACAATTTCAAGGAACCTGAAGGATGGTTAGACCACTGGGCTCTAAAATTATAAGTGTATGATTATGAAATTATTTATAGAGCTAGAGCAGCCCATCAAAATGCAGATGGACTGTCATAACTTCCCATTGTAGCTGTCCTGAGCAATTTGGCCAATGAGCTTCATGAAAAAATGATTAACTGAATGTATGGAGATGAACCACCCAAATTTCAAAAGGCAATTGAGAAAGCATTAATTGACACTGAATATTGAAATGGAACTCTATACAAACTTAAGCCCAATGGACAACATCAAATCTTTTCAAAAACTTCTGACTGAATGGAGATTATTATACAAGCACACAAGGCTGTCAGATATGGGGAAATGACTAAGATGCTAGAATTAATTTGAGCCAGTTACTATTGAGATTCCATGCGATTCAATATCCAAAACATGCTTGAGAAATGCTATTCATGCCAAATCGCAAAACCTATGAAGTTGGATATGAAATATCGATTGATCAAACCTGAATGAGCCTGGCATACTATATCAATTGATGTAATTAGCCCCTTGCCTGCGAGTAGCCTAGGCAACAAATACATAATTGTTGCTATCAACCATATAACAAAATGGGTGAAAACAAAAGCAATTTGAGATGTCAGGCCCTAACTACTGCCAAGTTCATTATGGATAATATTATCTATAAGCATGGATGCCTCCAGAAGATATTGACAGACAATGGCACAAATTCTACTGCCTAAATGGTATAATGGATAAATGAGTTGATGTCTATTAAAGGAGTGTTGTCAACACCATACCATTCTGAGACTAATAGTATAATAGAGCAAGTGAATGGCACTTTAGTCAGCATTTTATGCAAAAATGTGGCCTTGGCACCTTCACAATGGGCAACTTCAATTAGTATGACCATGTTTGCATACAATATTGGACACCACAGCAGCACAGGCCACTCTTCATTTCAACTTTTGTATGGTAGAAGCCCGCTCTACCTCTATTATTATATTCAGTACTCAGTTTACCTGACGCAATTAACCCAAATAACTATGTTGAGCAACTGGTGAAGACCCTAATCAAGTTGCAATTGGAAGCTTATCAAAATGCAATTAGTCAAACAACTATTCAGAAGAGCTATAAAGACATCAAATGGGCTACAGTGAATAATTTTAATAAAGGAGATTTAGTAATATATTGTGATACTCATAGCGCAGGCCACGCACACAAATTAGCCTCGCTCTGGAAGGTCCACTTATCATTTTGGAGAGATCATCTGAAGATGTATATACTATTAAGGATCAAGGCAGTTGGGTTGTGAATTGAGTACATGCTAAGTTTCTTTGTCTGTATCATAAAGAATAATAATATAAGAAAAAAATTAATAAGAAAAAGGAAAAAAAATAATTAAATAAAATAAAGAATTAATAAAAAATAAAAAATAAAAAACAATAAAATAATAAAAAGTAAAAAAGAAAAATAATAATAATAATTGCAAGCTATAGAGTTTATTTTATTGATGCCTTACTGGCATTAAAACTAGGTTCTCCCTCTTTGGTAGAGGGAGGAGAGCACAACAGAACCAGAGAGAGGTGAATTTTATACAAATTCTAACTATCTAGACCCTGGAAGAGATGTGCCAAACCCAAGAAAGCTCAGCACCAGGAACGCTGGCCCTGTCAGCTTAGGAAAGGCCATCAAACTAAAGGGAAAGCCCATTGGTAGAGACTTCAGAATAGGTGGAAGAGATTTGACTATGGAGTAAATGCTGCTGAAAGGAAAACACAATTGGCAAGAAGACTCTCAAGGCAAGGGTAAATGGAGGGGAGGAACTCCTTTGCGTGAAACAAATGGGAATGGGCCTCATCTAATACCCTGCACATGTTGGGCATGGTATCAGTGGGGAGCAACAAAGGAGGGAAGTGAATGCATGCATCTAAAAGAGCCATCTGGGGGACAAACTTCTCAGAAAGCCCCTTAGCCAAGCTCTTACAAAGGGCTCAGTATAACACCAGGATTTGCTGATCCTTTGAAACCTGAGTCCTGAGGCCCAATGCAACTGAAAATTGGTATAAACCAAAGTGGGTTCACACCAAATACTAGCAACAGAGTTAGAAAAAATAAGGGCCTGGTTGACCTCAAAGATATTGTAAGTGGCAACCTCAGGACCAGTTGCAAGTGCAGATGACAAGTAGGCATTCATGAGCTCTGACATCGAGTCAAGTTAAGACTCAATGAAGCCACACTGCCCACACAAAGAGAGGAAGCAAGACCTTTTGAAGGGAAGACATTAAAAGGCAAAAACAAGAAGTCTGAAAGAAGATTCCCATTTGAAGCAAATTGATCTTGGATCAGGGTTTCTTTGGACTGAATGGCTTCCAAAGGCTGAAGAGATACTAAATATGTCAAAAGGGGATCCCGCTTGACCTATCAGGATGTTTGACTAATTGCACCTGAAGCTATGGAGGCTTGTTTGGGTTGATCAATTGGTGCTATTGCAACAGGTTACAAAACTGAACTTTCTAGGATTGTTGAAGCATAGCTGATCAACCCAGCTTGAGGAACTATGGGCAACATACCCAAGTTGACAATAGCTCACTGCATGGACTTGCTTAGCCTTAGAAAGGCTCATCAATCCAAGTTGGAAAGGCTATTGAGATAATGTTTATACTTGGAGGAGCGTGAAAAGCTAGACATTGTGAACCAAGAAGAAGGGTACCCACCACTTATATTCAGTCAAGGCAGGGGAAGTGTTGAGTAATTGACTGGACCTAATCATCAGATATTCAATAGGGACATAATAAGGTTAACTGTTTAAAAACTTATTATGGATTATATTAGATATCAGCAATTATAGCCCAGGTATATTCTAAGATTATGCAAAGCTTAGAATCCGTGGCCTAGCAATTTCACTTAATTATATTCAACTATGATGACATGGGCTCAAGGGCTTTGCTGGTTAGGTTAGACTTAGATTGAGTTTTGACTTAATAACTTGGGCACGTGGAGTTTTGTTGGTCTATATCAAAATTAGTCTTTAATGTCAGTTAAGTTTTTGATTGAATTAATTACTAATTAGTGATATGAATCACCTTGGTATGTGCTGCCAATTGCACATAAAAGTGAATTGGTTTAGCTATTTTAAAATATGATGAAACACCATCTCAAGGATGATGATGGTATTTACTCTGACTCTGAGGCTGAGATGATGCCCTAAGTCAAAGTATTTGTAGATGTTATTACAAACTTTTTACATAGCCAAGGGTCACTGAAAGTAAGGTGTCATGGGTAAGATATAGTTAACATTAAACCATATAAATAATCCTTGCAATTACACCAATAAAGATATCCTTTAACTTCTGGATTAAGTTTATAATTTATCTTATAAACTTTTTGTGTTATTACTTTATTTTATATTAAAGTTGACTTTTACTTGGGATCAGTAGGATCAGGGCAGCATGCCATCATCCAAGTGAAACAACCGGATATACAATTAAAGTATTACCAAAAAGCTATATCATAAATTTAAATTCACCATCCTGTCTATTGTCCTCACACAATAGATGCTTAAAACCATATCCTACCCTCAAAGAAGAACCAGCCCTCTGAAGCAGACACCCAAATTCAACAATGACATTGATAATTTCTCTTTATTTGTAGAGGAAGACACACCTGATCTGCTCTACCAGGGCATTTTGAATGTAAATGCTATTACCATAGCAAAATCAAAGGGGATCAACTCTGGAATTGTGAAAGAAGTTGCTTGGCTTTATGCTCGCCAGCTGGAGGAAAAGGTTATACTTGCCAAAAGCACTGAAGAGTTGTTCAAAATGAAAATTGACAAGGCGAACATTTTTCTCCCAATTAATGCAATTATAAATACATTTCCTAAATTATTGTGCAATTAATTCATACCCTTGATTAAGCAAATAATGTCGCAATTCACTCAGTTTATACCTCAATACTGTACTCTTAGTGTGCATATGCAGACTTTTAGTCAATCATTTAAAAGTATTGGCAATAATTGACAGTGGAGCACCCATATAAAGTATTTTGACCAAATAGGTAAAGCAAATGAAGATTTCTCCAGATTTGAATCACCAGAAAGAGTATGAAACTGCTAGGCTGGATACCATAATATTTTATAGAGCATATAGTGCATTAGCACCTCAGTTTGGATCACTTGTGGTATCAGCTCCCGTCATATGTTGGCAAATTAAAATTACTACATATTTAATTGGAATAAATTCCTGAGAAAATATGGTGTTAAGTATGATTTTGATGAATGTCCTGACAATTTTAAGCAAACCCTGCCCTTGGTATATCAGCAGAAAGGAGAACCTCCTCTAAAAGAATAATTTTGTACATTTAATTTACAATGACAACATAGTTTTCATTTAGTACAATTTAGTTGGATGGAAACAGGGAAAATGCCAAAAGATATTCTGGAAAACTGTGTGATACCATTATGGACTACAACGACAAATACAATATTGCTGAGAATGCAAATCATAGTTAATACAGGGTTGGTGTTATAAATTCTGAAAAAAAATATAAGGAAAAGTTGTTGATCCATAGAAAAAACTGGGAATAAAGCCATGGGTAGCGCTGGGGATCATAATGCCTGGCCACGGTGAAAAAAGAGCACTACTGGCCAATCTGGAAGAAACCCTAATGAAAATAGAAAAAAACCAAGTTACTAGTTGTGCATTTAATCCCAATGGAGAAGCTCAGTGAATTTCATGACTTTAGAATGTTACCTATAATAGTATTACCATCAGATGTTGCCAAAAGCATCAATATATTGGTTGATCATGAGCAACTGGTTGCTTTATCCAAGTGACAGAAAATGAAGTGCTACAAATTATTCAAAAAATATAACATGATATTTGCTCAGGATGACTACAACTTTGTGTGAAAATAATGTGACCTATAAGGTTGATACTGGGGATAATCCGTCAATAAGGATGTGTCCTGTCTGCCAGTTATTGGCTGCTGAAGCAGTTTTCAGTGAAGAAATTACCAAGCTGTGTGAACATGGGCTCCTTATTCCATTGTTGAGTCCATGGCTGATTCTGATCCTAGTTGTAAAGAAAAAGTACAGATTAAATTAAGTGATGATCAATTACTGCTGATTAAATAAAAATCACTATAAAGGATTCCTATATCACACAGTTGGCTGGACCTAGGTTTCGAAAGCAAAATGGCAGCAGACGAGGCTGCAGCGGTGCGCGTAGTGGTCAACCTCCCCAAAGGGCAATGGGTCATCAAAATTAAACGCACCAGATGGACAAAATCATACCAAATTTTCCTCACATTTGAATTTTTGCCTACTACGGTAAAACGTGACAATTTGGAACAACACCTGAAAGATGGTCTCACCATATACAGTGAAATACAATCTTTTGAAATGCAACGCTTCACGCTGATGCCACACCTGTGCACTGGCAAAGCCATCGCAGTGCTGACCCCAACTGAGGAGATTGTAAAGGACCTAACCCAGATCCTGCACTCCACTTTTATTGATATCACAGGGCATACCACCCACCCATTCTGGGTGACCGTGGACAGCGCGCCCCCCATTTGCACCCACTGTGACGCGTTCAGCCATAAGGTTCATGCATGCCCCATCAAGGAGGGCATCACATTCCAAGAGCACCCCTCAGCGGCCATGGCCAGCAGAGAGGCGCACTACAAACCAACCGCAAGCACCAAGGATGCCTTCCCATAGGGAGCACAAGGCTGCTACCTACTGGTAAAGCCTATCTCCCCACAAGAGTGGAAGAAGGCCAAGCAGGCCTGTATGGCCGCGGCCAAGGAAGTGGCCAAAGCCACCACCGCTATCCCACACTCACAACACCAAGAGGACATGGAGACCTTCACGGTGGAAGCAACTCAGGAATCCATCAACCAATCAGATTGGGAAGCCCATGCCAAGTGGCCACTCAATCTGAGGATTTGATGGGAGATTCAATCTCACCCAATCGTTGCACTTAAGCTCCGGTTGAAACCAACTTGGGACCCATCCCAACTGAAAAAAAAAAAATTTGACCCACTCAACGGTGCACCAAACTCACCCACACCGCAAAAAATTCATCCAATGTCAGGAAAACAAAAAGCAAAGGCTAAAGCCAACGCGACTCTTTCCATAAAAATCAACAAAAACTCTGATAGCATTGCTGCTAACACCTGCACTGCTGTGAAGGCCCGCAGGGATCTAGAAGAGGATGGTGGGCCTAGGTGCCCACCCCCTCGCACCTAAGGTGCAATGGGGGAAATCTTCACCATAGGGACATTGAATATTGCTGGACTCAAGGCCTCCCCATCCCAGGCTAGGAAACTGAGTTTTTTACAACACAATTTACCCGTGGATATCCTGGCCATCCAGGAGTCCCACTGTCCATGAGGTTCCGAGGAAGCTTGGAAAACAATGCTCCTCCCATCCTTATCCTTTTGGTCGATGCACTGTGGGGTGCTAATTTGGAAAAATAATTCTTTCAAATTTTTATCCTCAGAAACATTCCTAAATGGCCGAGTGCTTGTTGTCACCTTCTCGTGGGCTGACATAGCACACGCAATTGTCAACATCTATGCCCCAAATGGTGCACGCGAGCATCAGGAATTTTTCTCATTGGTCAAATCCCTCCCGCTACCCCCAGACTCCTTCATAGTTGGCGACATGAACTTTTGGCTAAACACACCAATGGACCAGTGGCCTTCCTCACCCCATGCCCCCCAGGGTCATGTAGAACTACGCATTCTAAAGGCCACCCTCAGGTTAATGGATGCACTGCTGCGGCATGCCCCACTGCTCAAAACATGACATGGCCCCACATCCACAACAGCCAATTAAGGTCCATGACCCACATCGACATTATTCTAATGCCAGCAAAATTCCAACCCCACATCTCCCACTTCAAGACAACAAAATTGGAATTCTCTGACCATCGACTGGTCTCGCTAACCTACCACCTACCTGTCATGGCTGCTAAGGCCCCACATTGGTACAAAATCTGCCCCCCAAGCTCGGGTCACCAGGATTTTCCATGTGGGTAGAAGAGGCAACTATGGCAAAAAAGTTTGTTGCACCATTTTGCGCGGACCCCATTTACACATGAGCAACTTTCAAAGATGACACCATCCGCCACTCTCGCCATCTCTACTCCAGATGCTCATGAGCCACATCAGCGGTTATCTTGCGCGCTCTGGCAGAATTGGCACACTTGGAGTCCAACATCCCAATTACAGGATACAGCTCTGCATGGGGACGGAAATGTATGGAGGCAGCTGCCCACCTCAACGCACTCAAAAGACAACACAAACATCAGGTTTGTGTTCAGTACAGGGCCACATGCATCACAAAACGCAACAAGTGCACTGCACATTTCTTCAAAAAAATTTTGCACCATGCCAGAGCGTGGCCTGCACACAGGTGCAAAGATTGGATAATTCTATTGTGGACACACCGGCTGAAGTGGCAATCAAAACGTAAAGATATTACTCCGAGTTATACCAAGCCAAACCAATTCAGCCAGCCGAAATGGCGGAATTTCTCAAATGAGCTCATATCTGCACCATTTTCTAATACCCGGAAATAATGATTTTTAATTACTCTGAACAAATTATGGACAGCCATTCGCGGTGCACCAAACTAAAAATGCCCAGGCCCAGATGGCATTCCATATGAGTTCTACAAAAAAAATTTTAAATATATATCCCCATTGCTGCTCGCCTCACTTAACCAAAGCCTGTTGGAAACGCGCCTCCTACCAGGAGGACATGAGGCCTTCACTGTCATACTCTTCAAGAAAGGGGATAAGCTAGACTTAGCCAACTGGCGCCCCATTTCTCTAAAAAACACAGACACCAAAATTTTAACAAAAATCATGGCTAACCGTTTAGGGACTCTAACATCTGCCACCATCTCCCCAGAACAATTCGGTTTCATCCCCAGAAGGTCGATTAGGGATAACGCGCACTCTGTGGCTAATGTATGTCAGTCCACAGCCTCTGGGGCACTTGTATTTTTGGACCAACAAAAGGCCTATGATAGAGTAAACTGGGAATACCTCAGGGCCTGCCTCCATCAATTCTGCCTCCCCTTTTGCTTCATTAATTGTGTGATGTTGCTAAATGAATCCGCCACAATGGCAGTGCGTGGCCCTGGCTTCCTAACGGAAGTAGTCCGCCCTCAAAGGGGCTTGCAACAAGGGGACCCCCTCATCCCACTCTTATACAACTTCAGCCTTGACCCACTACTGCAAAATGTGAATGCCCAACTCACTGGGGTCCACGCGCCAGGCCAAGCCCCAGTCAAGATAATGGCATTTGCAGATGATTGTGTGGTGGGGGTGTCTAATAATCAAGATGCACGCGCGCTTGAAGCTCTCATCCAGGAGTATTCCCGGGCAAGCAACGCGGCACTGAACGCTTCCAAAACCAAAATCATCCTCCTTGGTCGGTTTCAGAACTGCTGGACCCCAGCAATAAGTTCCCAACCCGGCCCATCTGCTCGCCCACGTCCTCGCCCTACTAATTCAAAACACACCGCCACACTGGTGCTCCCCTTCGTGCCACGTCCTACCATAGGACCAGTATGCCATCTGGGCGTGTGGATGGAGGCAGGCGGATATGCGTCAGCAGTAATGGGGTGCCGTATTTTGGATAACGTGACGAAGAAAATCGCCTCTCTCAGAGTCCACACTACTTCCCTTACTGCAGGATTGTTTTAGCCAACTCCATGCTCCTCTCCAAAGTCTGGTTTGGAGCCCATGCCATCCCCTTCTCCCCAAGCTTCTACAAATCCTTGTACGCCTTGCTGCAAGGATGGCTTTGGTCGGGCTGCCTTCCACCAGTGCGGCTAGAGGTCATGTTTGGCCCTCAACATCATGGTGGCATGGGCCTGCTTGACTTCAAAGCCCATGCCGCCAAGATCCTGGGTACCTGGATTACGGCCGTCACCACCCCTACACTCCCCTCCCAACACTGGTCCCGCGCAGCCTGCTCCAACTTCTCCCGCGCCTTGGGCCTCAACAATCCATCAAACCCCCACTCCCTGATGAAATACCTCGCTTCACATACATCGGCCACAGGTCCTCATGGGACTAAAACCCACTACAAACGAATCCTCCTCTCCACGCGGAGTGCTGAGTGGAGAATCTGTATTAGCGGACTTACAACCCAAAGAGGCCGCCCCTCTCCTCAGTTCACACAAGAGGTACAGGGGCTACCCATCCACAATGGCTTGATCCCCATTCGACCCCATGTCCTATCCAGGGTGGACTACCTGGACATGATGGACATCCCTTACTCCATTGAGACCCAAAAAAATATCTGGAAATATGTACACCATCCTCTGTTGCAACCTCAAGTCCGCTCCCATGTGTGGCGCTGCCTGAGGCGGGTGTATCGTACAGCTGAGCGCTCTAATGCTTTACACTCATCCTGTGTCGTATGTGGCCAGTATGGAACGCTGTTTCACCGCCTGGAGAAGTGCCCTACCTCTAAAGTGATATGGCGCGAAGTTCAACGTCTTCTGGGCCAGGATCAAACGCATCCCTACAGTCTGTCAAGAGATATGTTCACTCTATTAATGGTCTCCCCCTTCTGCCCTCCCTTTGTGCTTTGGTGTTTGCAATCGCCATGTGGACCATCCACACGATTGTCTTAGATGCCATCGCAGGCTCCACCCCCAACCTCCCAGAAGCGGTCCACAGATTCTGGTCCCATTTGGTGGACCACTTTCAAGCGTGGATGTTTGGATACCTCCCACCGCGTCGCTGATTAAATAAAAATTACTATAAAGGATTCCTATATGCTGTTGAGGATTGATGATGCACTTGAACACCTAGGGGAAGCCAAGTATTTTTGGTGATGGACTTAATCTTAGGATAATGGCAGATAGATTTGCCATGGGAAGATCAAGAGAAATTTATGATAATCAGTGAACAAGGGTTCTACCAACTGACCAGAGTGCCCCAGTGATTGTGAAATGCTCTGGTAACATTCCTCAGGGTGATGGATCTCATATTAAGTGATGTATTGTACTGTGTCTTGGTATACTTAGACAATATCAACATCTTTAGCAGGACATTCACAGATCACCTGGAGTACTTAGGAAAGATTTAAGCACCTAGCAGCGGTAAATATGAAAATCAAGACAAAGTAATGTCATTTTTTAAAAAGAGCTTAAATATTTAGTTTGTAACAAACTCCATCAATTTATAAATTCACCTGCTGAAGATAGAGGCCATTGAGTGAATGTTGATCCCAAAGAGCATTTGGGATATACAAGTATTTCTTGGAATGGTCAGCTACTATTGCCAATTATTAAGGATTTCACTATATTTGCCAAACCTTTATTTAGCCTATTAAAAGTGTTTAAAAAATTTATGGAACAATGAGGACCTATAAATAATCAAAGTGCTAAGAAAATACCTGATGAGTAATAAAGTGCTAAAATATCCAAATTCTAAATCAAGAACTTATTATTGAACAGTTGCCTTTTATACAGAAATTGGCACCATTTTGATTCAAGTAGTTGACAACAAGGAAGAGCTTCTGGTGGCCTATGTGAGCAGGACATTAAGGCCAGCAAAAAGAAACTACACCATAACAGAGCGCATGTGCCTCATGGTTATTTATGATTGTAAACATATTTTTGGTATATTTCTGGGATGCACTATAGATTAGTATTTGACCACTCATCCCTATACTGTCTACGAAACCTTAAGGAACCAGAGGGGTGACTGGCCTGATGGGCTTTAAAATTACAAGCCTGTAAATTCAAAATTATACAGTGAGCAGGTGCAGCACACTGAAATGCTGATAGATTGTTGAGATTGCTTGCTATTCAAGTTGTCTATCATCAAGCTAAAATATTATCCCTGCAGATGATCAAAGATAAATTGGGGTAAACCCCAAAAATACTTAAGGTGCGCTGATGAAAGTGATGAAAACCATCAAACTGAAGGATGGACAGCTATCTAAATCAATTGATGGAAAATGGTGTTTATTTTCTAAACTGTCAAAATGAGCGGAAATCATTCAAACCATGCACAAGGTCATTGTCATGGTGGCCTAAGAAAAACCTTTGGACTATATATGCCAGTATTACTAATAATTAATTAATTATAACATGCAGATTATCTGGCCTGTTGTGTGAAATGTTGACTCCATAAGCCACACAAGAATTTGACAGGATACTGGCTAATACACCATGGTTCACTTGGCACACAGTGTCAATAGACGCTATGGGCCCATGAGTATAAGTACTGGGGGAGTGAAGTAATTATTTGTAGTGATAGACCATCTGACTAGATGGTATGAAATAAAATCCTTAAAGAGTAGATGCTACAAGCATGGTGAGGTTCATTATGGACCAAGTGATATACTAACATGGATGCCTGCAAGTTTTATTAAGTGGCAATGGAACCAATTTTTCCAACATGACTTTCTACAAGGCTAATGAACTAAGTGGGAATATGAGGAGTGGTATCTGTTCCCTAATATCCCTGAATTGAACAGAATAATAGGAAAAGTTAGTGAAACTCTAGCCACAACACTGAGAAGATTGTCATGGGGAAAAATTTTGCTTGAGAAACTTATCTGAGTTTATATAACTTCACCTACAATATCAGTTATAAAGTGAAAGAGAAAATGCCATTTGAATCATTATATGGATGAAAGACTGCACTACAGCTAATTTTATATTCTGCCATGGAACCAGCTTCAGGGATGAGTGCCAAGAAACACCTAAACTGACTGGCAGATATAATGATTGAATTGCAATCACAAGCATTTAACATGACACTGAAAGGAAAAATTAAAGCAAAGAATAGGATGACAAGAACCAAACAGCGCAGAAAGAGTATCATGTGGGAGATAAGGTATCCTATTGTGAGACCCATAGTTTTGGAAGAAGAAACAAGTTGAGTGCTCTATGGTCAGGTCCATTTGAAATTATTCCCAAGTCAGTGACAGGTGTCTATATGATAAAAACCTCAAAGAAGGTCATAAAGTGAATAAGGTCCATACCAAAATTTAAAATATTAATTTTAAGAAAATTGCATTGTTTTTGTGGACCGCTGAACCTGCAATAGGTTAAGTCCTGGTGTATTAGTTAAATTATAAAAAGTGACCTCAGAACCGATATATCTGGATAGTTTGAAAGATGAATATGAACCAGAGTAGTATAGTTGGGAAAGATTGACCTCTGAACTAACTTATAAGCTAAGTCACATTGTAAAGAAAAAATGTATATATATAATTATATAAAATAAAAAACACAAAAAACATAAAAAAATAGAAAGTAAAAATTAAAAAAATCAATTTTCCATGATTGAATTTATCTGGCAATGTTCCTTTCTAATGTCAGCAGAGTCAGCTTGGGTTGAAACTAGATCTGCCATGATGAGTCCCAAGGCATTAGAATAACAAATATGTTGGCAGAATCAAGATGGACATAAACTAGATCTGCCAAGAAGATCCCTATACCTTAAGGTCTGCTCTAAAAAAGGGAGCCCAGCTGGGGGAATACAGGGAAAAAAATTGTGGAAGCTGACCAAGTATATCTTTAGTGACTTAGGATTGTATAAGCCTGACATAGAGTAAAACAGGCTTTCTGGACATATTTTTGGTGATGATGGCCAAAATAGTCAGGTATGGCATGAGGGCCATAGGACCGCACTATGTGAAGGTGGCAGCAAGAAGGAGACCACTAATTAATAAGATGGTTAAGTTTAAAGAAAGAATATATAATCCAGACTTGTTAGTTAAGTCTTAAGGGCAAGATGCTCCTACCTTAGAAAACCTGTATCACTGGATAATCTGGTCAAGTGGGGATGCGTTAGGATTCTTATATGCCCAAATTACCAGATTGATCAATTTCTTTATAACTTCTTGTTCACTAGGAGATTAGTTCTGAGAGTGAATATGGGAGTTATCATTTTGTATGATAGCTATATTGGCGAAATCTCAAATAATATATAGTAATTCATTGGGGTTGATCTGCTGGGGCCAATCCTCCAGATTGCTTATGTTTTGCCAGAGATAATCCTCAACATCAAACATACTTATGTTATCAATTTTACTATTGATAAGTTAATTGTCTCACATGAGTTAATTGGTATTTATCACCAATTGACAAGTAATTTATGTGTAATTATTGAAGTTCTGACAATACTTCTAACAACAACTTGCAGGTTAACCTCTTAAGGTAATGTGATCTGCTGCTAATGGGTAAAGGCCCCATTGTTTAAGCAGGTCACTAGCCTAGCTAAGTTTACCCCACAGAGGTTAATTAAAAATGTGGGTATGCATTTACTAATAACCTGGAGAAGTTTTCAGGGCAAGAAGGCGGTGGAACTTTACTAGCTTGTTGAGAGTATCCTCATTTTAATGACTTAAAATGTGCTCACCCAACGGCAATGGCCAACGTTTTTCAGTGGGGTACTAACAGGGGTTGGGCGCCGATTTCCCTATAAATTTCAACATTTTTATTATGAAAAAGCAGATCTAAATAAGTATAGTTCATAAGAAAATACTTTTATATTTAGCATATTACATAGTTGTATTTTTTTACTCTTAGAATAATAGTTTGGAAGGATCAAATATCTTTTGACTCTTTATTACTGTACAGATCTCCTCAGGCTCCAGCGTGAAGAGAGTGACTGAGAATCTCTGAGCCTAAGATTAGGTTAAGTCCTATTGAAAAGAAGAGAAACTCTGAAGATAGTAATATATTAAGTTCCAATATTAATTTATATTACAAGGAAGCGTTAATTGAAGAAATCCCTTAATTTAACAAATATCTTCTGGGATTAGAAGAGTGCATAGCACCATTCTAGAGTCAGATACAGTACCCCATATTGGCTGTGAAGATTCAACTAGGGTGTTACTTTTTATATTAGCATCACCCAACCTATTATCAACTATCTATATTACAACGTACATAAAAACCTATGCAGTAAATTCAACAGCTACAGCCAGAGTAGTCAAAAAGTTTACAATGGAGCTCCAAGTATTAATATAATGAACAACTTTCTTTTACAAGCCATAATTATTAGATTTATCTTCTGAAAATTTCTGGGCATAAGAGTTCATCAATTTTGAACTATTCCTGTGTAGATGTTATTTCAGTCCAATCTCTTTAATGCTGGCAATTTCATGAACTGATTCAACGTTGGCATAGCAGTACATCTTTGATTTTGAAAATAATTTGACCCACCTTGATATTAACAGGGTGCTTGAAAATTTTAAGGAGGAACTTATCTTCTACTTGATATATAGAATTGTAGAATCTAGGAATCAAAATGAGTTTTTGTTCTCTAACTCCTTATGAGATAGTAAATCTTGAGCATTGTCTCTTCCAGAATATTTGTACTGCTTTGAAAAGCACTCTCTTATGAGTTTAGGCAGTAGGTCCATTATTGCTGGCATACATGGGCAAACCAGACTCTGATTCTAAGGTTGGTGGTAGATGCTTTGTTCCTTTCAACTTCAAAGTAATGCTTAACATCTAAATGGAATGCTCATTTTGACTAGGATTACTTGCTTCTTCTTCTCATCTTAGAATGCAAGTGGAATCTGGTAGTTGAGAAGACTAACTGAGCTCTTATTTAAGCCAATGATCTTCCAAACTTAACTAGGAACGCATTCATTTGAGAAAATTGTAATGGTCATTTAAAACATCACAATCAGAGCAGACATGTCACAGCTAGTGACATCTTTCCTAAGTGGACTTCCCCTCTAAGGCTAAGACACAGAAGCCATAGGAAGAAAGGGTTGAATCTATAAGTGATACTATTGATCTCTATATGTTCATTTTAAAATTGGGTTATAGCCTTATCAGTCAGGTCTTATGGTATTATTGCTACAACGGCAGAAATTCAGAAAAAATGGCTCAATAAATTTGGAACTTACTAGGTAACTAGTGACCAAGTTTATCTCAGTTAAGAAAAATATAGCACAAGATGGTCTCACCCTGAAGGGGAGACTCACCGTTTTTGTGTAGTCACTCCTGATCTCTTAAGAGCTTGAGGTCAAGGCATGGGTAAGTGGAGGTGTTAAGAGTGAGTGGTGTAAGGGTTTTCCAGAGCCAGGAGTCTGCTTAAACAGACCAGTTGACATATGGCATCATGACAAATGCTTTCAGGCCATCTCAAATTGGACCTGGAAAATGTGCGATCATGTGGGGCAAGGTCCACCGGTGGAATCAAAGGTGACGCAAAGATATGATTTATGTGTTGTCCATATTGCTACGCCAAATGCCAAAACTTTGAATGAGTGAAAAAAAGTTGAAAATGACCGTTCAAACATTAAATCTTTAACTGTATAACCCTCAAGGCTCTGTCTGAAGGATCCTTCAGACTTTGTACCATAAGAGGGCTACCTGGGGGCAAGTAAAGTATCTGTGGAGATATGTGACAACCAGCTCATCACATCTTGGGCAGCTCTTATGCTGGAATGTAGGACCTGTTCAATCATCTGTTCTATAGGTGCAGAGAAGAACTTGCTACTTTGTTCTTGAGATCTTGGCTGAAATAATAGGGTTGTTGGCATCTTGTTAGAGCGTCTTAAGATCCCATTTTACTTTGGGGTAGGAGCTTAAGGAGCCAGAGCAGAATCAGATCTCTTTCCATTGGTTGAGTCAGAAATGAACAATCTTCCCAAAATGAACCAGAGTCTGTTGGCAAGGGCTGATGCCAGGTCCACTCCTTCAGTACATGAAAGCATGTTAAACGTGCACATCTACCCATTTGAGGTCCAGGAGGGCCTGGCTCCAATATAGACTTGAGGATGGTTTGAGACTATAACTTGGTTGTTTCATTAACCTTTCTCTAACTTCAGTTAATGAGGCTCAAGGGAGTTCCATGGAGGCCAAAATTCCTTGATGTAGTTCTGGAGCCCACTGATGCATTGGATTCATATCTCAGCAGATAATGGGTCTGAGAATTTTATTTATTTAACCGAGTAAGCTGACCAGGGGATGGACATTACCAAACTCAAAAAAGTTAACAAATAAATCCTCACCAAACAAAACAAATGAAGCTCCAAAAACAAGCAGACAACACAAAAACGCAAACACTACCAACCAGGTGGGACAATGGGAGCTGCTTATTCTAACATGGCGGAAGGGTAGGGGGATCAGTGGGCTCATCCTCGGCCTCTGTTTCACCCCAAAGCAGGGCATAGGCTATAGTGGAGAGCAGGGGCGTCAGGGAATCAGTGGGATGTGGAGAGAAATTTCTGATGATTGGTGTGATAGGAAGACAGTGGTTGAATATAAGATATCTGATGTGATTGCTAAAAGCTTTTTCAGCTTTCATTAGTGTATTAGGGAGCTTTACAAATGTGGAGATATTGGTGCGGGTAATCTTGGATTTTTTATTCTGTGCTACCACTGCCATGTGCTGGGTGTCATCATTGGCAGCTTTGTGAGTTTTGATAAGCATATTTTTTTGCATATTGGCAGTGGAGGGGATAATGGGAGGAGGTATTCAAACCTGCGAGCATCACCACTGAAGAGGCGGCAGCTTTGTGGAAAGGATGACAATCTGGCTTAACCATTTCTTCAACAGCCAGCTGGTGGTCACCGCAGAATGCTTCAGTGTTTTGCTGGGGGCATATAAATGAGGGGGTAGCTCAGCTTCATGGTGTCATGAAATTGGCAGAAGAAGTCTAGACCGGCCTGCCAGTCAGGATGCATGAGCATCCAGAAAGCAAGCCATAATGCCAGAGGCATTATCGACTGTATGACTTGATATGGAGCTAGGAAATAGGATACCACAAAATGGTGGCAGAATGTCAGGGTTAGGAGTATCCCAACAGCAAACTACACTGAATAGACTTCAGACCCAGGGGCTCTGATAACAGGGGTAGAAACTACTGGGATAGTTTCTGTGAGATTCTTGGTTATTGAGACCATTTCATCAGGGGTGGTAGATAGGTGCATTTTCTCTTGTAGTTGGTGGACATAAGGCCATAAGATCCCTGTATACTGCTGCTGGAAGGTCATGAGAACAGGGTTATAGAGCCAAAAATTTCAGACTTGTTGAGTCCAATTGGCAATGGATGGAACCATGGTAGCCAAGAGAATCGGTAAGGCCCACCCAGAGTGTGGAGTGGCAGGCCACCAGGAAAATGCTATATAGAAGGTGGTTGAAAGGAAGGAGATAAAAATTTGGGGTTTTAATAAAATTTTTTATTTGGAAAATAAAGTAAGAAAATTGACCAACAATCTTCTCAGTGCCTTGCAACTGATTAAATAGTGGTTGATTGGGTAGTGATAAGGCATGGTCGGGATCCACAAATTTAGACTAATCAGCGAATTGGTTGATAGTGGGGGGGTTTATTCTTTGGGAACCAACATCGCAAAATTCAGTGGTGGGCTGAGTCTCTGTCAGTTTGACCTCAAATGTCTGGGCCAGGGGTCAATTATGTTTCTGACAGTTAGCATGATGGCGTTTGGCCTGACGAGTGACAGGAATCCAAAAGGCCATCCCATATAGGGATAGGACCATTTGGTTGGGAACGGGTTTTGGATGGCCAACCCACCCACGCTCAGTCATTTAACCATTCATTCGATTGATAATAACCCATCAGGTGCAACACCTGAATTACTATCAGAGGACTTTAAACTCTCGTCAATGGCACCCAATATTTGTTCTACTGATTTAGGGATCAAATTGGAACTTCCAGGTCCAGGTGATCCAGCCAATATCTCATTCTTCATACTTTTCTAGCTATTCAAATTTTGGCCATCAGCCCAATTGCTGCCCAAATTAGGTCTGACCAATTTCAGTTCAATGATCTTGGCACAGATTTTACTAATTTTTCACAACATTTCCGCCAAGGTGAGTGAGGGAATTGGGGATGGGATCCAAAGTGGATGGGCTGTCACCCATCGCTCATCAACTATGTAAGCAAGATCACCCTGGGTGATGAGGGGTACCGCCATCCTCTTTGGTGTTTTCTTATTTAGGAACAGAAAGATAGCTTAATTGAGAGCCAAAGGACACTCCCCTAAGTATCACATTACCCTTTCCTTTTTCCATAGGATAGCCCCCACTGGGAAACTGCACCAGAGCCACGTTTTTATGCGCTTTGGGTAACTTGATAGCCATAATTGTTGCAGCCTTCTGAAGTGGTCAGGAAGCCTCAGGGTGGGGTGTGGAAAGCATCAACCAGGTTCATACAATTTGCGCAATTGCATGCCTTGACCCAACTGTTTTTGTAAGCTGGATATCCTTTCCAGGCCACAAGATATTGAACTGATCGTCATGACTTCTGAGATTCCAGGATGGCCTCCACTTTGGCTTCCTCCTCATTATTGACAACAATTGGTTCTGGGTCCATGGGAATTACACCCTTAAAGGGCAACAGCTGGGATACATGGAAAACTGGGTGTTGCTTTCCAATGCGCGGGAAGCTTCAACTAAAATGCCCCATTACCCAATACCTCCTCCACTAAGTGGAGCCTGAACACTTGCTGGCGAATTTGCGGGAAGGGGTTTGGATTTGCAAATGGCGAGTATCGAGTATGACATAAGAACCCACTGTAAAGTCATGACCCAGAAGGCGCTTGCAATCCACAAATCACTTATAGTCATCGATGGCTTTAGTGAGGTGTTCCCACACTAAAGCTTGGGTCAATTAAATATGGGCAGCATGATCTGTGGCAGCTTGCACTTCTGGTTGCAAGCATTCTCCAACTGAGAATGATGGGTTATAACCCAACGTTGCTTCATATGGTGAAAAACCCATGAAAGCGTGAGTCCCATTATTGTATGCAAATTGGGCAAGAGGCAGGTCATCAGCCCAGGTATCCTGCGCTGCTACAACATAACAACACAGGTACTGTTCGAGAACTTGGCTAACCCACTCAGTTTGGCCATCAGACTGGGGGTGATACGCTATAGATTGACAGGGGGTTATCTTAAGGATTGACAAGAGTTCACTCCAAAACTGAGCGGTAAACTGACTACCCATGTCACTAATGATTTCCCGGGGAAGACTGAACATCAAAAACACATGTCAAACAAATAGATGCGCCATTTCTTCTGATGTAATTGCAGAAGTACAAGGAATAAACAGGGAAAATTTGGTAAAGCGATCTACCACTACCATTACCACTGTGAAACCATTAGAGCAGGGGAGGTTAACAATGAAATCTATGGACATCGAGGTCCATGGACCTTCTGCCTGTTGTAAAGGGTGCAGAAGACCATTTTTTCTAGAACAGTCCAACTTGACCCTAGAACAAATAACACAATTGGTGATCCAAGCTGGAACCTCTTTGGTCAGTCCTGCCCAACCAAAGGTTCGCTTGATCAAGTTGATGCATTTCTTGTTGCCAGGGTGCCCAACCACGGGTGGATCATGGTGTGCGCAGAATATGTTCAGGCGGAAGGAGGGGAGAACCATAACATGAGAATGAAAGAAAATGGACCTTCTTGTAAAGAATATAGGGAGTGTTTGGGACTCAAGTGAGTCAGGTGTTTAATCAACTCCACACCCTCAGGGTAGACCATTTGAACGGCTAACACCTGGGCCAATAATGGATCATTGGGTGACAACACAGTGGAGGAAACAATGGAGGGAGCAATTGACAGAATTTGAGTGGCAGGAATCATGGTAATGAGATCCTCTTCCTCAGGTTCTGAGGGACAGTGAGTGGGACTACAGCTTAGGAAATTGGGAAGGACATTTAGTGCACCTTTGACAAATTCATATTTGAAGCTAAAACTGCACAGGTCCTGATAGGTTTCAGGCTTGCCAGTGTGCCAATTTTTGAGGTTTGTGAAAATACAAGAGAGCTTGGTGATCTGTGAGAACTGTTAACTTATGATGAGCACCCTGCAACAGGTACTGCCAATGAGTTAATGCCCATGCAACAGCAACTAGTTCCTTGTCATAAATGGCCCAGGACTGCTCCGTAGCAGTGAATTTTTGGGAAAAAATAAGTGACCGGATGTTTGAGATCATCGTGGTCCTGAAGCAGCACTGCACCCACAGCTACCAACTTAGCATCACATGTGACAATATACAGTTTGGTAGGATCATCATGTTTCAAAAATGGGAGGAGACATGAATACTTCCTTAATCAATTTGAACGCCTACTGGCATTTGGGGGTCCAACAAAATGGTACGTTTTTCTCTGTGAGGGGATGGAGCGGGGCAGTTAACTGGGAAAGTGCGGGAGAAAATTTCTTTAAGAAAATGATAGTACCCAAGAAACTTTGAAGCTGCTTCTGTGTAGTTGGGGTTGGCCATTCTTAGGTTGCATCTAATTTGTTGGGGGAGATGGCAACACCTTCTTTAAGTACCAAGTTTCCAAGGAATGTAACTTCTTCCTTGTAAAACTCACACTTGGAAGCTTTGAGGAGTAGGCCTGCTTTATGTAAAGCAGCCACCACTGCTTCTAAGTCAATAGTATGTTGTTTGGGAGTTGGGGAATGGACTAGGATATCATTGATATAAGCAATAGTTCAAGAGAACTGGAGATCCCCTAACACATTGTTGATCACTTGTTGAAATGTAGTGGGAGCATTTTTCAGCCTGAAGGGCATTATGCAAAATTGAAAAATGCATTGCCTTGTTCAGATTGCGGTCAGCCATTCTTGTCCTTCCATCACTCAAATCTGATTGAAAGCGTTCACCAGATCCAATTTTAAAAAACACAGGATTTGGCAATTGCCTGACTATTGTCTGTTCTAAGGGCAATGGGTAGGGGTCTGTAACTGATATTTTGTTCAGGTGACTGTAATCTATGCAAGGACAGAGTGATCCATCCGATTTTCTTGCAAATACAATAGGGGAGGTGATGGGAGAGGTTTCTTTGAACAACCATCCTTTTTTAACATATTGTCCAGCCAGGTATTGAGTGCGGCCTCTTCCTCTGCTGTATGAGGATACAGCGGACAGTTGATGTTCACCAATTCCACAGTTGTTCAAAATCCACAATTGTACCTGGAATGTTTTGGCAGATGGTCCACTTTTTCCATATTGAAGATTTCCCAGTATTGCATTAAGCTTTCAGGGAAATTGGCCGGGATGCCCACGGAGGTAACTAAGGTAGTGATAGAGCTGGTTCCTTGTATATTTTTAGGGTGTCAATCAAAGGGAACTCTCCTTCTGAATCATCATTGGTAAACAACAATGTATTAGACTCTAAGTGAATCTTCACATGTTGTCAATGCCACCATCCCACACACAAGATCATCGGGAATACCAGGTTTGGCATGGCCAAAAACTGATCACAGAAGTTATATTGGTGGATTGAGAAGTGTAGCGGCCGGCAAATGACATATGAAGACTGGTAAGCAGATGAGACCACCATTACTGAGGCGCCCACATCCATTTCCAATTTTTAATTGTTGTGTAAACTTGACGCTCATGAAGTTCCCCGCTGCTTCAGTATCTACCAGAGCTTCAAAGGATACATGATGAGGACTGACACTGATTCTCATAGGGACAAGGAAATAAGCGGCATTCTGTTTATTTGGAGATTTGGCCAACTTAAGAATGACTGAAGAGATAGCGGGTATGTCGAACCCAGGGTCATAGTTTTTAGTGGGGCAAAAATTGGGAGTTTAAGTGTAGGAAAAATTGTTTCTTCCATCTGGGCTTGAACAGAGTTATTCATAGTTAACTCTGGAAGTGTCAATTAAGACTTGGAGGTTATGGAGGGGTGGGATCCACTTCAACAGCTACTCTAGCATCAGGCGCATCGTCTACATCTTTGTTAGGAAATCCTATCATAAAGTTTCCCTTTTGATATGGGGAAACATGGCGAGGTACTGCTTCGATAGTAGTTGCAGTGGCACATATCTGATCCACTGATTTCTGAATGGTAGTTCAGGCCACGTGGTGAGTGGAAACTGAATTCAAACTTGCTCTAAAGACTGCCTGAAGCATGTTGGTAGATAGGTTTGACACAGAAGCCAGCTCATGAAAGGTGGAAATCAGAGAAACCAAACTAGGGGCTTCGGCCATATTTAGAAGTAGTCTGAGTAAGTGATTTGATTGGGACACATGGAGTTTTAGGGCAGCTGATACAGCAGCCAGCAGGGGAATAAGATCTTTTTTTTGTGAGGAAGAACATAAAAGACTTCTCACCCAACGGCGGGCATCTCCATCTATGGCGTCCAACAATGCAAGGCTTTGTTGGGCATGAGACATCACCAAAGCATTACTGAGTGCAATTGACGTCCTCATTTGTACTTCAGCAAGAGCATCGAAAACCTGATTGGCGATCTCTTGGGAGGGGATACTTGATCCTTTTTCTTGGTTGGAGAAAGAATGGGAAGATGCAGTCTGCACTTCTTGGGTGGCTTGAAGAAAGTTTCCTAAAATAAAGCGGATGCTTCTCCTGAAGTTGGAAATTGACCAAACAAACAACAAACAACACAAAACTTATTGCAAGTTCATCTGGTAGAGGGTAACCACTGCAGCGTTTATTCAAAAACCAAGGCAAAAATGGCTGGAAGTAATGGTTGATCAATTATGTCATGGAAACAGCAGAAGAAGTTTAGACTGGACTGCCAGTCAAAATGTGTGAGCATCCAGAAAGCAAGCCAGAATGCCAGAGGCATTGCTGACCATATGACTTGATATGGAGCCAGAAAATAGGATATCACAAAATGGTGGCGGAATGTCAGGGTTAGGAGTATCCCACCACAAGCCACACTGAATAGACTTCAGAACCAGGGGCTCTGGTAACAGGGGTAGAAACTACTGGGATAGTTTCTGTGAGATTCTTGGTTGTTAAGACCATTTTGTTGGGGGTGGTAGATAGGCGCATTTTCTCTTGTAGTTGGTGGACATAGGGCCATAAGATCCCTGTATATTGCTGCTGGAAGGTCATGAGAACAGGGTTATAGAGCCAAAAATTTCAGACTTATTAAGTCCAATTGGCAATGGAGGGAACCATGGTAGCCAAGAGAATTGGTAAGGCCCACCCAGAGTGTGAAGCGATGGGCCACCAGGGAAATGCCATATAGAAGGTGGTCAAAAGGAAGGAGATAAAAATTTGGGGTTTTAATAAAATTTTTTATTTGGAAAATAAAGTAAGAAAATTGACCAACAATCTTCTCAGTGCCTTGCAACTGATTAAATAGTGGTTGATTGGGTAGTGATAAGGTGTGGTCAGGATCCACAAATTCAGCCTAACTGGTGAATTGGTTGATAGTGGGGGGGTTTATTCTTTAGGAACTGACATCACAAGATTTGGCAGCAGGCCAAGTCTCTGTCAGTTTGACCTCAAATGTCTGGGTTAGGGGTTGATTATGATTCTGATGGTTAGCATGATGGCGTTTGGCCTGACGAGTGACAGGAATCCCTCAAGGCCATCCCATATAGGGATGGGACCATTTGGTTGGGAATGGGTTTGGGACAGCCAACCCACCCGTGCTTGGTCATTTAACCATTCATTCAATTGATAGTAACCCATCAGGTGCAACACCTGAATTACTATCAGAGGACTTTGAAATCTCATCAATGGCACCCGATATTTGTTCTACTGATTTAGGGATCAAATTGGAAACATCAGGCGATCCAGCTGATATCTCATTCTTCATACTTTTATATTCATTCAAATTTTGGCCATCAGCCCAATTGCTGCCCAAATTAGGTCTGACTGATTTCAGTTTGATGATATTAGCACAGATTTCACTAATTTTTCACAACAGTTCTACTGAGGTGAGTGAAGGATATGGGGATGGGATCTGAAGTGGATGGGCTGTCACCCATCGCTCATCAACTATGTAAGCAAGGTCACCCTGGGTGATGAGGGGTACCGCCATCCTCTTCGGTGTTTTCTTATTTGGGAATGGAAAGATAGCTCAATCAAGAGCCAAAGGACACTCCCCAAGACTTACACATGGTCAACATACACAAACTGCTCAACTTGGATAATGCAGTCTTCAATAATATTCCTGGACTCATCGATTTCAGCCATTAGATCCCAATGATTTTGGTTAAACTGAATTGGGAGTCAACATATGCCTGAGGTTTGGTTAGTTCATTGGAGGATGCATGGAAGCAAACTGGGGTACAATCCAGTGCTTGATTGGAGGGAGTGTTTGTGGCATTGGGGCAAGGAAGAGGCTGATTGGTGGTTGTGGGCGCAGCTGCAGCAACAGTCTTTGGGGGAGGGTTGGTAGGACATACCTCATACTGAAGCTGGAGCGGGGTGGTCAACATATTAGAAGCTGGTGGACGAAAAATCAAAGTCATTGGAAGCAGCTAATGATGGGCACTTATGTTTCAAGTAATCCACCTTGAAACAGGATGGACAGATCTTCCGCCCACCCTTGAAGCAGGCCCAGAACGGATGGTCAGGGGCAGAGGGGATGATGGTGTGAGGGGAATTTTCAAGGCAATTTTATTAAATTTAGGGCAGATCATGTCATACACACAAGGCCCAGTGAGGTGTGTGGCCCCATTTGGAACCACAAATGGTATGATGAGGTTGGAGACATAGGCTGCTAAACCATCCATCAGCTCCTGGTGGAGCACCTCAGGGGGGAGGTGTGTGGGCAAACCAGCGAACTAAACCACTAAAGTGGTATCCACTGGAAGCTGGGTCCAAATTGTGGTGAGAGGGGTACCCCTGGAATATCAGGGGCACAGTTGCTGCAGTTGCAGCATCAGCTTCACTGGTGAAGCCAAGATCAAAATGACCCAAATAGAAGCAGGAGTCAATAAAACTGGAAGTAGTCATCACCACCTGAGTCATTTTGTTAATGGCTTGGTTGTGGTAAGGGAAAGTTTCCCATAATTGACCCTAAGGCTAAACTGCATGTTGCTCTGGGGGAGCACCAGGAGGCAATGAGGCACCACTTGGGTATGAGCAAAGTGTGTGTCAAGATCCTTGGTAGGAAAAGAATCATCCCAGGGGTTTAACTTGACTGGGTGAGCCAGTCCAAGCGCATTTTCCTGTCAGACAGTGTCAGAACTAAGGGAGGTCTGAAGGTGGGTCCTTCAAAGTTTGCTGAGGTGGACAGGTGAGAGAGGGACTTAACCTTAATGACAGGTTCAGAGGTCCTAAAAGCTAATAGTTAGGGACTTAACCTAGGCAGGTTCATAGGTCTCAAAAACAAGAGAGTGAACTTTACAAAGAGCCTAATTAAAGGTAAAAGTGTAAAAGTTATTTTATTAATTAAATAATCAGCACCTTAAATAGTGCTAATAAAAGAAAAGATAAGATAAGGGATATAAGTAATAAATGGCGTATACCCTGGTGGAATTGGGACTAGATTAAAAATTATTATCCCATATCTTATATAAGATAAAGGGAATTAGGTGATAGGTAAAGGTACTTTTAAGATAAAGCGAAGGTAGAGATAAGGCTTGAATAAACTGAAATAAGAATTCATCCCCTACAGGAAAAATAATAGTTGCAATAGAGTTTATCAGCCTGGATTATCAATTAGTGGAGCAATTTTATTATAATTTATCTCAAGTTCATCCAATATTAATTGAATTTGGATGATGCTAAGTAAATCAAAGTTAATAATGATTTTGGGCTTTAGTCCCGAGAAAGCATTGAATTGTATATTAATAATAGTAAATATATGTTGAGATTGCCCAAAATAAATAATAAGTTGGAAGCCCCAAGTTGAGGCTTCATTTAAATTATTGAGAATCTCAATAACGCCCCCTTCAAGCTTTGACCAGGGGTGCCAATTGTTGGGTTGGTGAGAATTTAGAGAGTTTGAGTATACAATCAGTGGAGTGGCAGCCTTAGTCTTGACATTAGAATGAAAAGGTTGGTTAGGAGGATAGAAGGAAGTTGATTTAGGCTTAGATTCAATTAAGTTGATAGATATTTTGATGGAGATAGAGCCAACATCAGTTTGAAGGGATTGTGAGGTTAATGATATAAATGCAGGTAAATTTGGTTCAAGAAACTTTAGGTTGTAAAGAGAAGAAAGGGAAATTATTGGCCAGGTAGGCAAAGGCAGGAGAATTTGAGCACAGCTTCGCATTAGTAATTTAAAGCAGTCATAAGGCAGCTTTTTAAAATCTTCTCCAATGTTTGCAGGAAAATCTAAGGTATTAGTAAAAACCAAATAATAATAAATAAACGGTTTAGAATAAATTAAAGCAGTAAGAGAGTGTGATTTGGTATCAAGGGCACTTGGCTTGGTTGGCATTAGCAAGTTGTTGGAGTTTTTAGGAGCCTCAGCAGAGAAAAACAAGTTTGGTGCCAAAACATTTAGGTTAGCAGCTTCATTTTGATTGTCAAGAGGTTTCAGCTCAGCCACCAAAATAACTCAAGATTTTCTTGTTAGGCTTTGACTTTGGTAGCAAGCATCTCCTGAAGGTAAATCTCAGTGATGGTGGTCTTGTATCTAACCAAGAGTGAATCAACCTTTGTCATCATCTCGTTCCTTTCTAGTGCAACAATTTAAGGTCATGAACCATTTTATAAATGTTAACCATGACATAATGGGAGACGATTCTAGCATGATTGCAGATCCTGATGATCTGGGCAAATGCAAAATAGTTTTTGGAGTAGGCGCAGTATTCAGGATCAGATAAATTTTAATAACCTTTAACATGGTAGAATTGTACTTGTTGGTGCACTTATCAAGCAGGACTTGGGTAAAAGTTAATGATTTTGGCATATAAATCCAGTCCAGTGTATGCTTGCTCATACTCAGCAAAATGATTGGTCACCTCTAACTCATAGATGGTGTCCTTCAATTGGGATTCATTGATCTTGGGAGTTTGATTAATTTCTTCCATATTGGTTGTTTTTCCTAAGAGAGCGTATTAAGCTCTGGGTGCAGCTTGGAAGGAACCTAGCAGATAGCACCAGTTTGTCAGGACTAAGGGAGGTCTGAAGGCAGGTCCTTCGAAGCTTGCTAAGGTGGACAGGTGAGAGGAGGACTTAACCTTAATAACAGGTTCAGAGGTCCTAACAGCTAATAGTTAGGGACTTAACCTAAGCAGGTTCAGAGGTCCTAACAGTTAATAGTTAGGGACTTAACCTAAGCAGGTTCAGAGGTCCCAAAAACAAGAGAGTGAACTTTACAAAGAGCCTATATAAAGGTAAAAGTGTAAAAGTTATTTTATTAATTAAATAATCAGCACATTAAATAGTGCTAATAAAAGAAAAGATAAGATAAGGGATATAAGTAATAAATGGCGTATACCCTGGTGGAATTAGACTAGATTAGAAATTATTATCCCGTATATCTTTTATAAGATAATGGGAAGTAGGTGATAGGTAAAGGTACTTGTAAGATAAAGCGAAGGTAGAGATAAGGCTTGAATAAACTGAAATAAGAATTCATCCCCTACAGGAAAAATAATAGTTGCAATAGAGTTTTTCAGCCTGGATTATCAATTAGTGGAGCAATTTGATTATAATTTATCTCAAGTTTGTCCAATATTAAATGAATTTGGTTGATTCTAAGTAAATCAAAGTTAATAATGAGTTTGGGCTTTAGTACCAAGAAAGCATAAATTAGTAAATTAATAATAGTTGATATATGTTGAGATTGCCCAAAATAAATAATAAGATGGAAGCCCTAAGTCAAGGCTTCATTTAAACTATTGAGAATCCCAACAGACAGAAAACAGTGGGGGAGTTTTACCACTGCCACATTCTGGGGAAGCCAGCGGGGAATCTGAGGACATTGGAGCAAAATTATGGCAAGAAATCAAAATTTGCTTGTTTTTTCTGTAAGATTTGCTCAGAAAGTTACGCTGAGTGATAAGAGAGTTTTATTAATTCCAAAATATAATCCAAGAAACCATAATGGGTCTAAGAAATTTAGTCAATATTAGATGACATGGGCCCTGGAATCCAGGAGACCCTAAGCCCCCTTTACGCTGGGGTTAGGATATAGTTGTCAGTACACTAGGTGGGTAATTGAATCCCCATATCCAGCTCCAGAGTATCACATTTGGTCTTGTTAAGAAGCTATCTGTAATTGGGCAGATGTGGGCAAGGAACTACACCTTTGACAGCAGAAATACATTTGCCATCAAGGCCTGTCCTTGGGGGAAATTTGGCGCTGATTTCAACTTCTTACTGGAATTCATTCCTTCCAGTAAATGGTCCTCGTTATCCTTGATTGCAACCCCCTGGTAGGAGGTGAGGAAACCTTGATGGCAAAAGGTACTGTGGGTGGGTTCTAGGACAAATGGGGTAGAAAGGATGGCTTTCCAACTTTTTAATTTTGTTTTCAAGGTATTAACTTTAGTATTGGATGCTTTAGAGTAGTTATTAAGGCTATCATTGTGCAATCCATGTCCTTCTTGCAGCCCATTGCAACAGTTCAATCATCAGAAAAAGTTATAGTGCGGGTTGAGACTTTACCCAGAACCTGGACAACCTCCAGATGTTCCCATAGCAGTGTGAGGAAAGGATCCAGAGTTATGTTAAATGGTAATAGGCTCAGAAGAGCTCCTTGATGGAACCTATTTCAACCTTCACTGCCGCAGTAAATCCTGTTAAGCTAGGACTTTAATATAGATGATGGTAGAGCGCCAAAATCCCATCTCCTAGCTCTTAGTGGTGTGTGAAGGCATAATAAGAGGTGTCAAGATACTCGAGGCTACATGATCATATGCCTTCTCTATATTTAAATTCGCCACAAAACCTTAAAGTGTGAATATAGTTGGCTATAAAGTTCGCATGAAGTTCATTGTAGTTATTCCACAATGACCTCCCCAGAATGAAGCCATGTTGAGTGGGGTTAAGGCGAGTTGATGCCCATTTTGTAATAAGGTTCCCTAAAAGCTTAATAAAGAGCTTTTTAATCTGAATTAATAAGTGATATGGGTTACATTTTGTAAGATCCTCCCAGCTCAATTTTAAGATTAAGGGCAGTAATAGAGCCCTTTGAATCATGTAGAACCCCCTTCATACAGAAGGTTTGTAAAGAGGGTTTGAGAGCCTTTGTCACTGGCACATAGTCTGGAAGGTGTAACTTAAATGAAATTACATCCAGTCCTGGAGCCTTCAAGCGAGGGGGCCAGAGCATTATTTCCCTACCTCTCTAAAAGTAAATGGTTATAGAAGCTCCTCCTCCACTAAGGGGTCCGTTGGAACCTCTGGTGATCTCCCTTTAAAGTTCTGAACGTCTGAAGGGTCAACTCAGGCAGCTTGGAAGAGGTTTGAGTAGCAGTGATGGATTTCATGAGTAATTTCCTCCTTATCTGTGGTGATGGCATTCCCCACCATAAGGGCTATAATCTTCTGTTCCTTTGAGTGGGTCTTTTTCTTTCTAAAATTTTGGTTAGGCCATTCCCACTGGGCATAGTACCTTGAGGATGTGAAATTAGCCTCCCTTTCTTCTTGTTCTGAGTTCAAGGCGGTACATCTTGTCAGACATTTGCCCTCCCAGCTGAAAAGTAAGAATGTTTTAGGTCAAATTCAGCTGAAGAGGGGAAATGCCAGACATCTGTGATTTTCTGATGTTGTTAAGGGTTCGTTTAATAATAATAAAGATGTGAAAGTCGATGAATTTGGCCAAAAGTACATGGCTGATTCTCAGTGAAACCCCATTAATTGGGGAAACACCAGTTTGAAACCTGTACAGGCACTAGCAGTAAAATCAGCTGGTTAGATTACTCTGACCTTACCACAGACCTCAGGGTTACCATTAAAATCAACCCCTCAATCACCCCAAAGTCCTACAATGACCTACGCAGGGACCCCCCTTTTATAGGCTTGGCGGGGTCCCCCAAGGTGCAAGAAATTTTGTGGGCAGTGATTGGCTCAAGCTATAAAAAATGTTACCTCATAGGTATGTTTTAGCCAATAAAAATTCCTCTTCTTTCATTCCGCTGCCTTAAAGCAAGTTCCCAAATTGTGATACACTCTTCCTGCATATTTCCTAATTTGGACTAGGTTCAGCTATTTCAAACATATTCCTGAATTCCGATTGACCCTTGAATTACTTTAAATACTAGATAGTCAGATGTCAATGATCATCATTTTTCCCTATCACATGTATAATAAAATCATAAAAAATCCAATTTTATTATTGCTTCATATATAACTTTATTTATATTAATTAAGATTTGTGGAAACTAGCCAGCGGAACGCACCAGTGAGCAACAATAAGCTGGTTTCCCACAAAATGGTGCTCACTACAGGAGACCCCTATATAACCAGAATCATTGCTCTTGAGGAGCAACTTGCCAGTGCCTTATCCCACCTTAAGGAGCTTGAGCAGCGCTCTCACAGTTTCCCTCTTATAGAAAAATTCACTCCTGGCAAAGAAAACATCAATACTTTTTTGTATGTTTATGAAGCTACCATGTATGGCTCCACTGATACTAAAAAAGTTCAGTACATTCTTCCATGTTTAAGCCACCTAGCACAAGAGATGTTAGTTCCTTACCTGAACCCTTCACTCACTTGAGCAGAGGTAAAGGCTCTCTTGGCTGAATTCAGATCTAAGCAAAGTCTACTCAGGGAAAAAGGCCTTTATGCGTCTTAGCATGTATGAGGATGAACCACTCCTTGCCTTTGCTGAATGATTTTACCTTGGTGCGCAAAGGTTAACAACCTCTAACATGCTCACCCTGGATGATGCTATCGCCGCTATATTAACTGGGTTAGCTTCTCAGCCCTCTCTAGCTAGGCATATTGTCTCAATGAAACGCCATTTCCAAAATATCTGTGATCTAAAGGAGGCGTTAGTAGATGTTGCCAATTTCCATTCATGTGCAACAAACAAGGAAAATAAGGTGATCCCTCCAGCTCTCACTATTGAGGAGCTACCACTAGTTGATCAGATGGAACCTGCTCCCTCTGTGGGACCTAAAAAGGTTATCACTCCTTCTTCTGAATCAAAGCCTTGTAAGGAAGTAACAAACGTCCATCTGCACAAGCTCACTAAAGCTGCTGTGCCTACCCCTCCAGCTACGCTGGTAAAAGCATGCCCTAAGGCTATTCAAACTCCTGGGGCCATCTCTCCTACTTCTATCGCAGCCTTGCCAATTGTTGAGAATACTCTTGGGGAGGAATCCGAGGGGGGCTATGATGACATTGGTTGCTATATATTAGGAGCCCTTGCAGAAGTAGAGGTTCCTGATCATTTGAACGCTGGAGGAGTAGATGAGACCACCAGCCCTGGGGAAACGTACCTCAGTCAAATCCTAGGATGTCCACAAGTGATTGACACTGCCAGTGATGGTGACAAATTCCTGGCTGGCTTGATTCGACCTCTTCAGCATGTTAATCCCTTACAATTCATCTTGAATAACTACCCTGAGATGGCTAGAAAACACAACTCCATCCCATGGCCTAAGTAGATCTTAGCTTTGTCACCTAACTTTGGAGGGACTTTCACTAAGGTTGAAGTAGTCATTCAAAAGGTCCGTATATTGGCCATATTGGACACTGGCTCCCCAGTCAACATAATCTCCACTAAGCTTATCAAGAAGATAAAGCTAGCACCTGACTTGGAGTACTCACAAGAATTTGGAACTGATGGCCCTAACAATACTTGTGCTTTTGGGGCATACTCTTTACTTCCCATTCAAGTTGGGAAGCTTATTTTATCAGCCCCTGCTGTGACTTTGGATAACAATGCATATGATATGCTCATCGGCACTCAGTTTATGATTGAGTATGAGGGAATAATCAACCTGAAGAAGGTTAACTCTCATTACTCAAATATAAAGTTCCATTAGTCTTAACCAATAAAGAGCCTAGTAAGCGTGAATACTCTTGCCTGGTTGAATACCCCCTCTCAGCAATACCTTTGTCTTATTTCACTTCTGGGCATCACACCAAGAAATTTCCTGATTCAGTGGATGCTAGGGAAGGTATCCCTTTTTATGCTGCAGATGAGGTCATTATTAAGCCTGGTGAACAACGAGTAGTTGACACAAAAGTCACACTTCATATCCCACGCCACTGTTTGTTGCACCTCGTTAGTATTGAGGTCATAAGTCCTTTGAAGCCTTGGGTATTGCCTGGCATCCTTGGCCCAGCCTACCAGAGGACCATTACTCTGCTATTGGGGAACCTCACCTCAAAAGACATGCTTGTGAAAAAACACCAGGATATTGGCAGAGGGTTATTAGCCCCTGTGGAGGACATTGAAAAAATTCACCCTTTGGCTCTATGATGGATATGGGCCGCCAAATAATACCCTGGTATGTACTTTACCCAACGTCCATATCTTGGACGAACTAACCCCAGGTGAGCTGGAAAAAGTTCACACTCTCCTCGATGATTATAACGATATATTCTCTATATCTGATAATGATTATGGTCATATGAAGGTCTGGTGCCACTCCATTGATGTGGGTGATGCCCATCCCATTCAGTCAAAACCTTATCAAAAATCAAAGGTAGAAGACCAGTAAATGAGGACTGAGCTTCAGCAGTTACTAGACGTGGGGTTGCTAGTTCCTTCACATAGCCCCTGGTCTTCCCCTCTCTTGCTAATAAAAAAGAAAAATGGCATTCATCAGATAGTCATGGACTACCACAAGTTAAATAACCTCACAAAAAAGGATAGCTATCCTCTCCCTTGTATTGATGATACCTTGGACCAAATCTCTGGCTCTAAGTTCTTTTCTGCCATGGACTTAGCTAGCGGCTATTGGCAAATGGATTTCTCCTCTGAGGACCAGGAAAATGGTGCCCTCATCTGTAGTGAGGGTCTCTTCCAACCAACCTATTACCTCAAGGTTTGTGCAATGCCCCTACGTCTTTCCAGCGCGCCATGGACCATATCATGCAGGATTTGAAGTTAAGTTGCGTCATCATCTACCTCAATGACAACAATGTATTTTCAGTAACTTTCACCGAGCATCTTGAGCACCTGAAGGAGGTTTTTCAACGATTCCATAAGTCAAATATTAAATTAAAGCCTTCCAAATGTATTTTCTTTCAAAAGAAACTGGATTTAATCGGCCATTCCATTTCTCAAAAAGGAATTCAACCAATCCAAGATAAAGTTGAAGCCATCTAAAAATGCCGCCCCCTAAAATCTACAAGACATTCAGGTATTTCTAAAGATGATGGGATATTATCATCAGTTTATCCCTAAGTTTGCCCAGCTCAGTGAACCTATTGTCCGCCTATTAACCAAGAACACTCCTTTTCAGTGGAATGCATAACAGAAGGCTGCTTTTGAGACGCTGAAGCAACTGCTGCAACAACGTCCTATCTTACAGCACCCAAATTATAATAAACCCTTCATCTTATTCACTGATGCTTTAGACTATGCCGTTGGGGCCATCTTAGCCCAGTTGGATGAAAATGGTTTAGATCATCCTGTCTCCTACTTTAGTAAAATTCTGTCAAAGGCTGAACAAAACTACAGTGTCAAAGAGAAGGAGTGCCTTGCTGTTTTGTTGGCTGTAAAGCACTACCGCCCTTTTTATATGTAACTACCTTCACTGTGGTTACTGATCACTCATCTCTAAAATGGCTTCAGAACATGAAAGACCCTACTGGCCGGTTAGCTCTCTGGGCTCTAAAGCTCCAGCCTTATGACATGTAGTTTGAGCACCATGCTGGCACCTGGCACATAAATGTTGATAAGTTGACTTGGCTACCAGTCCTTCACTTGGATAACAGTGAGGCGGAGAGACTACATGATCCATTAATGACCCCCAATAGCTGGGAAGATGAGGATGAGCCAGAACAGAAAATGTTAGCCTGACACTCCCATAACACCAAAGTGGAAAACAGGAAGTTGTATAAGCAGGTGGGAACAAAATGGCTGCCATACCTTCAGCCTTCAGAACGTGTATCTGATATCCTAGAAGCCCACTCCACTCTAGATCATGGAGGGTTCAAGAAAACTTTTAAGTGGATTAAGGATCGATTTTATTGGGATGGAATGATGGAATCTATCGTTTATGTCTTAGAAGCTTGCCTTACTTGCAAAAAGCAATCTGGCTTCAAGACTAGGTATCAATATCAGCCAACTACCCCACAACAACCTTTCCACACCATTAGTTTGGATGTAATAGGTCCTCTCCCTCAGACTACTAGTGGCAACCAATTTATCCTGGTAGCCATTGACCATTCCACTAAGTGGGTGAAAACCATAGCTCTTACTGCTCAAACGGCCAAGGTCACAGCCAAATTTTTACTTCAGAATATTTTCTCTTAACAAGGCTATCCTCAAGTATTACTCTGTGATTTTGGAAAAAACTTCACCTCAAGAGTTTAAAAATCCTGGCCATCTCCATGGGGGCTCAACATCTTTTTCCGCTCTGTAAAATCCATCAACTAATGGGACTGTGGAGAGAGCCGATGGAACCTTGGTATCCATCTTACACAAAATGGCCTCTTCTGATCCACTTCATCAGGACCAATTCTTACCCAGTGCCCTTATGGATTACTGGATCAGTTATCATTGGATCCTAAAAATGTCTCTCTTCCATGTCTTGTATGGGCGGAAACCAGGAATAACCGCTCTTTTAGTTAAAGATGTATTCTCCTCTATAGTTGTAGGAACCTGAAAGGATCATGCGCATATTGGCTCAGCGCATCATCCAACTCCAAGCTGTTTCTCTGACTAAATTTAGCCAAAATGGTGACTAAAGAAGGGAGGCTGCAAATGAGCTCCAAACTCCCCTGCCTACATTCCAAGTGTCTGACATGGTCTTGTACTATCATAGCTGCATCACCCCTAGAAGCGGTAATCTTGGATCAATATAGGAGGGCCCCTTCACCATCATTTACAAAAGGGGAAATGAGTACTCTATTAAATCTTTAGCTACAGGTATCACTATCAATCACATACATGGCCGTTTTCTCTGACCTTATTCCCATCCAACATTCTTGAGGGGTGTGATGTTGGACATTTGCCCTCCCAGATGAAAAGTAAGAATGTTTTAGGTTGAATTTAGCCAAAGAGGGGAAATGTTGACTATTTGCGATTTTCTGATGTTGTTAAGGGTTCATTTAATAATAATAGAGATGCAAAAGTTGATGAAATTGGCCAAAAGTCCATGGCTAATTTTCTGTGGAACCCCGTTAATTGGGGAAACACCCGTTTGAAACTTGTACGGGCACTAGCAGTAAAGTCAGCTGGTTGTAATACTCCAACCTCACCATAGACCTTGGGGTTACCATCAGAAGGCACTCCCTCCATCACCCCAAAGTCCTACAACGCACCTACGCAGGGACCCCCTTTTATAGGCTTGGCGGGGTCCCCCAAGGTGCAAGAAATTTTGCAGGTGGTGATTGGCTTAAGTTCATAAAAATGTTAGCTCATGGGTACATTTTAGCCAATAAAAATTCCTCTTCTTTCATTCCGCTGCCTTGAAGCAAGTTCCCAAATTGTGATACGCTCTTCCTGCATATTTTCTAATTTTGGACTAGGTTCAGCTATTCCAAACATTCCTGAATTCCCTCTTAACCCTTAAAATTACTTAAATACTAAATAGTTTGATGTTGAGGATCATTGTTTTCCCCTATCACACATATAGTAAAATCATAAAAAATCCATTTTATTATCGCTTCATATATAACTTTATTTTTATTGAAAAATAATTGTGAAAACCATCTGGCGGAACACACCACAAGCAACAATAAGCTGGTTTCCCACACATCTCTTAAGCCTTTTCCTAAGCTTCATACCATTGAGGGGAACACGTTTATTGTCAATTTCTTTCATGGTAGCACATTTTGGCTTCATCATGTCTAACTTTGGCACATGCCGCTGTCATTTGGGCTTTAGTACAGTTGTGGGCCACCCTTAGGATCTTTGCCTTTGTTTCTGCCCATTAATCTTAAGAGGTTTTTAAATAAGGTGAGTTCAGGAAACATAATCACAAATGACCATATTGATCTTCTCTTTACTAAACTGGTTGTTCAGAAGCCCTGGAGCAATCCTTGGCCAAAACCTTTGCGAAGATCTTAAGATGGTTGAAAGGATTACTTTAAGGAATCTTAGATCATTTATAGTGGTATCACGAGTTGTGAGAGATGAAACTCTGCCAACTAGCATGGGACTGAATAGTGCCATATTAATCCGTGAAGCAGATCTGTAGTTCCTGACCTGCATAATGAATGCAAGACATTCAGACAAGGCCAGATGCCACGTGGGTGAGGGCATCAGTGAATCCGTTTGACCTTAGAAAATCCTGAAGCTGAGAAGTGCCCCATCTGTCCTGTGTGGCAGGTGGAAGGTTGTCACGCATGAGACTTAATGTAGTGAGGAATTACTCATAAGCACTCTGTTACATGGAAGTTGTAGTATAGTTAGTTCTTTAAAAAAGCTGATCTTGTTCCAGGCCTGCATTTGATAGTTATATGCTTGCTACAAAGAAAGAGAACTCTGGGGTTGATACCTTAGCTAAGATGAGGCGATCATCAATGTGTTAAAAAATGGGTGGGCTTTCACCTGGTAGTTAAGGATTATGAGAGCTATAAATTGTCCAACAGGAATTACCTCCATATTGGTCATTCCATGCTTATATTTCAGAAAGGTGAACATGGGCTCCTGGATGGCTGAGATATCTATACAATTTTACCTGAAGTTGTGTGTAAGATGAGATCTCCACTTGTAATCCAAAGCCCATGAATGCTAGTCGACTGCAGGGTCAGGGTGCACCTTTGGGGCCTCATATTTGTCTCCCTTCATATCCCAGGGGTTACCAGAGCTTATACCTGCATCTGTAAGGCTGCTCATTTTAAGTCCTTAAGTTTGACTCTTAGCGGCAATCTGAGCGGATCAATGAGTATTAGGGGGATTATTCTGAGTAGAAGGGCCTGAGGAGCCTGTAAGGCAGCACAGTATAATACTCTCACTGCTCTGCATGGTATTATCCTGAGGGCGCTCCATGGACTCCCATTTGGGCATCTTCAGAAGTATCAGAGTCCATGTTCACCTCCTTCAATACAGAGAATGAAATCTGAGTTGCAATCTCCTTAGACTGTATGGGTTGATAGATTGAGCCTCCACCTCTACTTGGGTACTTCATACCTCCTCCACTCTCTGAGTACCTTGTGGTACCAAATTAGCTTTATCTGCCACCCCTAGACTAGATTCCTCTGGACTATTTTATTTGAACCAGATTTGCTCTTATTTTGTGCTGATGAAGGGTCTGGCAACTTAGAAGGGGTGCCAACTGGTAGGGGGTTTTCAGCACTAAAAGATAAAACTGTGCTATTGGTCGTGCTTGCTCAACTCTACCCAAAGGGCAGCAGAGGTTGGATACTGTACTGGTATCTTTGTGTTAGGTTGCGGGATTGCTGCTGCTGCTGCTGTATGGGAGCATTTCTTACCTGTCCCAAGTACTTGGCTACTGGATGAAATAGCTTGTTTATAAGCAGTGCAACTATTATACAGGTGGCCTAAAGCATTACACCATGAGAAGTGGGGTCACTCCTGGTCAGAATCAACAAAGAAGAGTTTATAACAGGATATAATGACAGCAACATGTGGGATAACCTCCATGTTGTGGGCCACCGTGTGGTTGAGAATAAACAATGCTCTAGCAATATGAGCCTGTTGGGTTGGGGCATATTAGGCTGTTGCACAAAGGTTTACAATTAGAACTGACCCAAATTCCATCAAACTGCAATGAAGTGCAAGCTTTAAAAATTCTTGGTACACTGTAGTTGGGAGGTTTGAGAAAGTTACCCAAGAAATTTTCTCCAAGTTAGAACGCGTTCTAGTTACACAAAGATATCCATGTGAAATCTCTAGTTTTAGTAGAAGCTGCCTGGTCTGCATCTGCTGCACTTGTAAACCAACATTAATATAGAGGCTTTCCACTACTTCACAATTTGTGGTATCAACTGACAAGTCTCTTTCTATTGCTTCAAAACTGGTAAAATAATCTCTTGTATAAAACTCATATGGGTTATGCCCATAGTAGACTCTAACTGCATGAGCCATAGTGGACCTAGGGAGTGCACATTATGATTGAGTTTCTACCCTTATCTTCCTCAATTCAGCCATAAAAGCAGCTTCACAAGGGTCAATGGTAGGTGGCGCAGGCATTAGCTTTTCTGTCATGCACCTGATACATCCTTAACTCGCTTATTTTTGTTTATATTCCAATTTTATTTAAATTTAATTTTGCTGATTCCCTATAGGGAGGGACCCCAGATAGAGGTGCTGACATCCCCTTGGGTTTACGCGCTGGCACCTGCTGGGCTTTCCCAGTTGGTACTCAACTCTTTCCAGGTTAATTGCCTTACTTGTCTTAGAATCACTTCCTTCTAATTGGTTGCCGGATTCTGATTCATCCTCACACCAATCTATTTCTCCTGCCTTCATCTAACCATCAGCAGATGCTGTATGGGATTTTTCAGCGTTCTGATTTACTATTTGGCTAGTTCCAATTGAAATTTTATTTTGATTTTGATGAAAATTACCACAAACTGGTCTAATACTAAATACTGATTAAGTTCAGGCATGTTGGTTGCCTTTAAAAGCATGAAAATGACGGCCAACTTATTTTGACACTTACCATCAATTCAGTTTGGGCATGTTGGTTGCTTTCCAAATTGATTAGATGACGGCCAACTGAATCAACAATTATTGTTGATTCAGTTTGGCCAACTTTGTTGATTTCCAAAGGGGTGATGGTCTGCAAAGCCTCTTGAACCCCCTGAGCAGTATTGGGAGTGGTGATACCTCCTGCTACCTTGGTTTATTTGGTAAATGCACCTCCAGGGTGGGGCGCATCAATTTGTTTACCCTCAGTCAACCCAGTTTCAACTGAGGTAGGCAATAAAATAGAAGGATCATTAGTGATTCGCCTTGTATTGATAAGTCTGGGTTTGCATCTGCTTTTGCAGCCGCAGTTTGGGAGTGGGTATTACAGGTTGACACAAAAGTTGAAAACTGAGGGTTCAGCAATTTTTATTTTGTTTTAGTGAATTCAGACGCATCAGAAGATATCTCAATTTGACTATACCACCATATTTGTTTCTTTTCAATAAGGGTAAATTTCCAGGTGATTGTGATTTTTTAAAAGTAAAATTTAACAGTGAAAGAAAAATTCTAACATTTCAGCTTTGAGCAACGTAAAAAGCAATTAATCATGGTGACGTTTCTGAAAGTTATGATGTCTTGACTCCATCTTATATGCATCTTTAACATCAATCAAGGCCTCCTTAATGGCCTTCATGAATTTAGTGGGTTTCACTGCTAAGGTCATGTGAACCAGGAGTTGCATGTGTAATGTAATTTAATTAAGTGAGACAGTCTTCACGGTGAATAGATCCAAGAATTAGTCACTTAAAGCTGTTGTGCCTTGAGGTAATACCAGTTTGTATAGTTGACAATTGATTTAAACTCCTTATTCTCATATTTTGTAATTCTGCTTCATACTTTGAGCTTCCTGAGCACTTCCAAACTAGACAATAAGAATCTTTTTAACTTTGGATCGAATGTGATGTGGTAAAGTGTAGTTCCACACACCTCACGTGTTTCTGTGCTCATACATCCCTGAATATGGAGAATTTCTATTTGTTGCTGGCTTCATCCATGCTGTTTTTGTATAACTGTAGAAATCAGCTATAGTTCCCATGCCAGGAGTGAACTTAGCATTAAAGTATGAGCTTAAATTGGATATTCTTCAAGTTCAATTTGATATGTGGGTTGCAAAACCATCACATTTGTATTGGTACCAATGGTGCATTCTCCCAAAGTAGGTGAAGGTCTGAAAGGTGGTAGACGTCTCATTTATATGTTGTCCAAATGTTGCTTCAAGTTATCAACTTAATTTTTGCGTCTTTTCCACTTAGGAAAAAGAGTTAAGGCTTTTTTACTGTCTCATTATTCTCACTCTCCATGAAATCCAATTCTTAGTTACTCAGTTTTTCACAGCTTTTTAGCCTTGTCATGTTCTGGAAATGATCTGATTCTTCTTAGATCAATGCAAATGAGCTACATGCTGCTTCAAATCATTGAGCGTTCTTTACATATGTTCAATTCATATCTTCTGGAAGTTTTTCTTAATGGTACACTTCAATGGTATCTTCAAAAAAACTCTTTTATTTCTTAATGATGCCTTTGCAGTGAGCACCAGTTATTGCTAAAGTGACCTGCTTGACAGGGGGTGCTGATGAAAGGAGTTGAGCCACTTGCGTCAAATTATTTGTTAGTTCATAAGGGTGACATAGGGTGAATTAGAGAGTCTTATTATTCTGTGTTTGGGAATTTTAAATATGTAACCAGCAATTTCAGCCAATTTGAAGCCCTATAACTATACATAATGGGGTTGTAACAATCAATTTCACATAAAAATGGTTACTAAAACACCAGAGCCTTAAGTAATTCTACATTGCATGAAGGTTGCAATTTGGTTTTTGTTTTTTGAAATATAAATTAATCATTATGTTTAAGCTAATTTATCTAAGTTCTGTTTAGTTTTCAGCCAAACAATGATGCTTAAATTGAAGGTGCTTCAAGCCAAAACTATTTAAATTAATATAGCTTCTAGGTTGCTTTATAACCTGCAGGTAGAAGCGTCCAAATTCCAGTTTGTATTTCTAAAGAACGCACTCACTGTTGATCTCTAAATAAAAACTAACCTATTTGCTTGATAATAATAATATGTTTTAATTTAACTTTGCAAAAAACTAAGTTTGTTTTTAGTGTGATTAATAAGAATCCCCTTTTGACGCCTTTGTTTACTGAGTAGTATGTAAGCTACTCCAGATACTTTAAAAACAATGAGATCAGATTGGCCTCTGTACCTCTGCCAAGTGGGACACCAGAGTCAGAAGAGCAACGCTGAGTTTCTAAGTTGTGATTAGAGTGGAACAAGTCTTTTAAACTGGTAAGCTTACATAGATCACATTAAATCTATGGAACTCTCTTTTGAGCGCATAGTTTTCTTACTGGTGAAGATATTTGAGAATTTGGGGTATTCTGAGCGTTACATTACCCCAAACTTAAAATTTAAGATGGGGTGGAAGACCATTGTCCAATTATACCCAACCCTTTCTCCTATCCCACCAGTTTTGTCACACTCTCTGTTGTGGTAGGGGGAAATTTATGATGCTATTTAGACTGCTGGCGGTTTAGGCCTATTGTGCCCACCAGGAGATTGCTAATGGAAGCGTTAATGCTTTCTGTTAACCCTATATTTCTAGATAATATTCTACCTGCCTTCCAATTTAAAGGGTTAACCATTGTATTCAGGGACATGAGTTTCACCCACGCTTGTAGATCTGGAGGGGCTTTCTTTTTAGTGATGGGTAATGTAATGATCAGTTTCATGTGAGATGGGTTTCCAAATTCTGGAACCATAGGGAAGCTATCTTGTTTGATGGTTGCAAATGTTTTTCAATTTTAAAATTCATCAAACATTACTTTTTAAAATTATTTAAATTCACTTAGTTTCCATCCAGCCATCAATGCTGGAATCAAAGGGGCTTATGTGCCTAGACTATTTAAATCAATTTAACTTAAAGGTTTGCTTTATAACCTTCAGGTAGCATCATCCATATCCCAGTTTGAAGTTCTAAAGAACACACCCACTGTTGAGCTCCCAATTGGATCATACCATTTGCTTTATTATAATAATTTATTTTAATTTAGCTTTGCAAAGAATCAAGTTTGTTTATAAGTGTGATATGTAAAAAATCTCCTATTGGCGTCTTTTTCTATTGAGTAGTATGTAAGCTACTCCAGAGACCCCAAAAGCAATGAGATCAGATTGGCCCCTTACCTCTGCAAAGTGTGACACCAGAATCAGTAGATAAATGCTGAGTTTTACAAGTTATGGTTGGAGTGAAACAAGAGCCCTTAATTTCGTAACCTTAACTATATCGCCATTAGATATATGGAACTCTCTTTTGGGCGCTTGGTTTTCTTACTGGTGCAATATTTGTAAACTTGTGGTATTTTGAACATTACAGGGGACTACTCCAGAGTTCACCATAACTCTACTAACCTCTGCGGACAGTAAGAATAGTTAATTCTATTTTTTACTATAAATTATATTTTACGTTGATAGCTAAAAATAAAAAAACAATATATGCAGATTATGTAAAAAGGAGTTTTGTTTATATGGATATAAAAAGAATATATATACTTTGGGATTCAGGGTGTATGAAGTAATCTCAATTTCTTCTAAATCTATATCTTTCCATAATTCAATTGTGTATTTATAACTTGGTTTCAGGGCCAGCGGAGTCCAATTCCTTAATCATCTGGAATCTTTTGGGCTCTTTGCATGATTATATTGTGGATCTTTAGCCTGTTTATGTTACATGGCTGCTCCTCTGAGTTCAACATTAGCTTTCATTGTTCTCTTGGCCTTGTAGCTCTTGCAGCTGCATGAGTACATTGGTTATCTCAATTGATACAGTTTGTTTTAATTTAATTTGTTTACTAATTTAGTATTATACTCATTACTCAGCTTTGTAAAAATGGGATCCTCTTTAGTCTGGGTTTTAGTATTTTTCATCATTGGTAGTTAAATCCAATGGTATAAAAGGGGTCCCTCTGAGGCGTTGTCTACAATGTAGTGCGCATACTCTTCAGGATCAGTACTATACTGTTGCATCTTCTGATGTCATGGTGACCAACTGTCAAGATATTGTGGTGGTCAGGGGGTATATAAATGCCTCCATTTTTGGGTTTTTTAGACTCATCAAAGGCAATAAAATGTAAATTATATTTTTGTATAATGTTTTGATTAATGGAAAAGTTAGTTGAGATTCAATTGCTATTATGGCTAGCTATATTATTTGTAATATAATTAGTTTTACCAGAATAAAGGCTCTCAGAAGGTTTGTTTTCCATAGGAAGAGGAATTAACCCCTATAGTTGAGCCTTATAAAACTCCATGGGCGTATTTGCTTTGAATATTAATTTAAACTAAACTAAAATCCTGGAAATAAGTGTCAGTTGTTCCCATATTTTCCACTATTTGTACTTTACTACTCACTTCTGGTATTCCTTACTGAAGCTTTACGCTAGAACCCTCAACCCCTGGTGACCCCAGAAGTCATTTTTAGCACTGCTTTTGTTAATCATGTCCCTCACACTGCTAATATTAATTGCATGTAATGTTCATTGCACCTTAAACATCCCAAGCGCTTGAAAATTATTATCAAGCGAACCCTGTTAACCTGTATATTAGATGTAAAGGAAAATTATACAACCTCATAAAGTTACTTGAGATTTCCTATGGTGAATGAGGATGACCAGGATAAGCTGGCTCATAACTGAACTTGCTGTATATCTTTAGTCAAGAATTGATAATGCCAAAAATCTGTGAAGCTGGAATAATTTACACTAATGATAAAGACGTTGTAGTTAATAAGTTTGGTGGGGTAAAACTAATTAAAAACAAAAACCTTCTTTCTCTATATAACTTTGATATTGGGTGAAGAAGTTATAGATTTCACCAATTGCTTTTACTACAAGGCTCAGGTGTTATATGGGCCATATATTCTGAGTCACATGGTGCTCAGATTGCTTTCCTCCATGCCTGTGAGCCTAATAAGGACTAATATCAGGTCTATGCTGCCTTTTTAATTATGAAGATTATAAAAACGCAAATATTGGTCTATCTCCACCTCTGCACCATCACTTTTGATACCCCTAATACTGAATATCAAAGCGACTAAAATTGCCTCACTATCCTAAAAAGGAACCAAGTATTCATTATGTGGCATCAATCATGGGCAATAATATGGAATAAAGCCTTGGCAGAGTAGAAAATGTATATTCTATTCCGGAAAAATTTACTAATCCTATTTAATGAACTGAATTTTATGAAAGATGCCTTTCTGGTGAAACTACTAAAAATGAAAAAAAAACTTTTAATTTGATTTACATTAAGTAACCATAAAAAAGGAGTTATATGTTCCTCCACATCCACAAGAATAGCAATTTAATTACCTGATCCAAGCGGATACTTTTCATGTCCATAAAAGGTTACCAGCTCAGATTATTATGCCAAGTGTAATTACATTGATATTAGTATGAATAACAAAAAATTTGAGGTTTCTGTGGACAGTGGGGCGCTAATCAACATAGTTTTCTCTAAGGTAATGTAGAAACTTGGTATTGCACCCAATATTGCCCATTACAAGGAACATGGAACCGCAGGTCTCAATGCCATTACCTCACTAGGAGCTTATAACTACTTGCCATGACAGTTTAGTACCAGAGTGGTCTGCTCCTTTCATCATTTTACCTCATGGTAACTATGGGATACTTATTGGTACTTCTTTTATGAGAGCATATGGGCTCAAAGCCAACCTTGAAAACAATAATTTAGATATATTGAGACTCCACCTTTCACTTCATTATACTAAGAAGGATATCCAGGGTAGGCCTCATCCATCCTTAAATGTTAAACTGTTGCATTAGTATAGTATAGTCCAGCTGCTATACCAAAAGGATGCTGCCATATCATGTTATTACCAAACCATATTGCTTACTCCAGTGTGATATTGCTTTAGGTAGAAACATAGCCTAACTATTTCACTGGGCCACCAATATTTAGGGGAACATAATAATATATTACTTCCTGAGGGGTTAAATGGAAATATTAAGCTGCAAAAAACAAATCTAAATGTATACCGTTACTGCATCTATTATTATTTATCCTAATCATGGAGAAATTATGGTTATCAAATACCCAATTGACACATCCTAAACAAGTGAAGCGCCATCAAATTGGCTTTTTCACTTATGTGTTTCCATTAGCTAATAATGTAGAGTTAAAAGAAAATAAAACGCTGGTTTAGGGTTCCCTATCAAGAGCTCAATGGATTAATAGTTTAAAAAATACTACAACCCTAATCCATATATTTATGTGGTAAAATTTAGCAATTTAGTAAGTATAGACAAAAAAGTAGATTTCACTCTGCTTAGCCATGAGAGATCTGGTGCTTTATGATGATAAATATGAGTCTCATGGAAACATGGAACCTAATTGAGGCCCTTTAAAATTTTAGAGAACACATTCACATTTGTTGAAATTTTTGCCCATATTTCCAGCTAGCTAGATTACTAGGGATTGCTAGGGTATAATTCCCTAATGTGAGGTGAATTGGAAGTCTATTGACCCTGATTCTGAGGTAACTATGTTTGGGGGATTTTAGGTTATTTGCTCTATTGAATCCATTAGGGGTTGATCTGGACAAATGCTTAAGATCTCGTCAGGAAGAGTTGCTGACAAAATAGGGGCATCTGATAGTTGACTAACTATCAGGTGTACTGATTGGGATTGGACAAATTTATTCACTGACCAATTGGGAATTTAAGGAGTAAGTTGCGAGGTGAGTGATGCCAACTTCAACTAGCAAATTGATCATTTGGTCTGTGACCTTCCTTAATGGGTAACAAGTCCCATACCCTAAGCAGGTCACTTGCCAAATATGGTTGGTTCACTTCTATCGAGAGTATAACGTTAGAAACATGTTTTCCAACTCTTTTCATTTAGGTCTTGAGGATTTCCAATGATGGAATCCTAGCCAGGATGAAGAAGACCATCACTGCTGAGATGAGGATGACAGATTCAACAGCAACGGCTGCCATTTCATTGGGGAGGTTCCAACCAAGTGTTGAGCGCTGAATCCTAACACTCTAAATTCCCTATAATTCACTATTAAAAAGATTATTTTTCCAGATTATCACTTTTACTTAAGTCTTAGATTAGTAAACTTCATCAGAATCCATTTGTTCTATTCTTTCTCAGGGATCTATTGCTGTGTGTGATAAGTGGGAGACTCTTTTCAGATAAAGAGTAAGGATATGAGCGGGGATCCAGAGAAGAAGCTGAATCAAATTGGGGATTGCTGCTGACTGTGTGTCAAACCAGAGAAACTGTAAACAGGGATCTAAGATTAGATTGAGTTAGGCGGTACAAGGGAACAAATCCCTATATAAGTCATCATAAGTCAAGAGGAAATACTGGATGAGCGTTGTACCAAAATCTGTTACTTCCATTCAACTATGGATAATAGCTGTCATACTATTATCACACAATTATATCAACTATTATACAACGTGGAGAATTGCACAAAACCTGAATCTGTGCAAGTAATAAATTTATAGGGGTTATTGGATGAAAAAAAATCAGATAACCTATAAGTTTTTGCAAAGTGGTGCTCACTACAGGGGTATAGTTGAGTAGAAGATTTTGAGACATGATATCATATGAAGATGTTTCCAATTCCAGAAATAAATTACTGAGGAAAGTAACAATAATGAAGACAGAATGTGAAGTGGATCATGTTCATTTGCATTCACCCAGCTCAGATGTGGAGCTCTGAGTGAAGCAAATTGAAGATACATAATATTCAGGAAAAGGCCTTGCAGCCTAGATGTGGAACTGTCTAGTGCTGCAAGAAAACCTGTTCCACCTGACATCTACCTGAGATGAAGAGATTTGGTAGGGCCAACTTGGGTTAAAATTGGGTCTGCTCCAAATAGTCCTGAGGAATAAGTGTTTAAATGAGGCATTAGTTTAAAGAGGAAGCAATCAATTAAGAGTATTGGATTGCCATACCAATGAATATATGAAGTTAAAACAGGAAGCGATTGATCCAAGGTAGTGGAGAGAATTGTTTGACTCAATAACACTCAATTAATGATCAGAAATTGCTAGAGACGAGTTCATCAATTTAAGATGAAATTGGATGAAGATAACGAGGCCAGATCAATCTGTGGGATTAAGGGACCATTTCCAGATCCATTAGTTGATTTATTTCCAACGTTTAGGATGGCCATGAAGGCCAAAATCCTTTTTAGGAGAAAAACGAATTATACAATCAAACAGAACTGTTGAATAATGAGATATGAAAACAAGCAGCTGTTGCCAAAATATGAGATGAAATTAGGACCTATTGGACAGAAAACCACTCGGGAATTGAAGGCCTATTGAATGAAGATAAATAAGAGTATTGAAAAAGTTGGACAAGTGTAGCCTATACATGAATAAACAGCGCTGCTGGTCATATATTGAAGAAGGTCAATACTTAAAAATCGGAAGTATTGGACCTAAGAGAAAATATTTGCAATGTTCTCAGAGGACTTTGAACCATTAAATGGTTATGTCCTAAGATTTTTGCTTAAGTCTTAAAAAGAGGACCACTGAATTAAATAGATTGTTAAATCTTAAGAGGATAAGTTTTTGACCCATGATTACTGGTAGGTCAGAGTATGCCTATGAACCAGTTGGATGAAGTGAAAAAGAAGGACCTCTGAACCTTTTTGTAGGTTAAAAGTCTTATTGCAAAATAAATATATATATATAAGATATAAAAATTTAAGTATTGCTTTTTATGGTCCATGATTTTCAGACCTATGATGAGATGTGATTGCCAGCATGGGTTGCTGAGGATATCAATTTACCAGAAGATTGAAGCCATTGAACAATTGGATGTGCTGAAGAGTGTCCAAGATATCCAAGTGTTCCATGGAATGGTCAGATACTATAGAAGATCTATTGAGGATTTTTCCAGAATTGCTGAGCCCTTATCTCATCTGTTGAAGGATCTGAAGAAAGGATTCATATGGAATGAAGAAGCACAGAAATCCTTTGATGAGTTACATCAGTACCTGATAGATTCTCCAATTTTTGAAATATCCAAATTTCAATTAGAAATTATTATACAAACCAATGCTTCATTGATGGAGATCAGCACCATATTGAGCCAAGTAGATGAACTTGGGGACTAACATCCGGTGATATATGTGAGCTGGACACTATCAGCCGCTGAGAGAAACTACAATGTAACTGAGCGTGAATGCCTTGCAGTCATTTACGCCTGTAAACAGTTTTGGGTGTTATCCATGGAAAGCACTTCAAAATGGTTATGGACCACTCCTTGTTATACTGGCTTCACAATTTGCGAGAACCAGAAGGATGACTGGCCCAATGGGCACTGAAGTTACAGGCTTACAATTATGAGATTATCCACTGAGTGGGGGCTTCTCATCAGAATATTGATGGCTTATTGCGGTTACCAATTGTCCAGATGGTATACCATCAGGCAAATGAGTTATTCCAGAGAATGGTCGATGGAGAAATCAGGAATGAGCCCCAAGAAATCCAAGGTGCGCTTTGAAAAGTGATTAAAATACTGAGGCTATGGATGGACAAGTTTTTAAGATGATTAATGGGAAGCAGTTACTATTCCTAAAGCCGTCAAAAAGAGCAGCTATTGTTCAAGCCACTCATAAGGTTTTCAGGCATGGAGGCCTGAGAAAAATGACTGACCATAATTTCCAGTACTACTACTGGGAGTCAATTAACTATGATGTTGCTGAATATCTAGCTTTCTGTGTGGAGTTCCAGTTGCACAAGCTACATAAGAAAATGACTTGATACCAACTGCTCCGCCCTGGATTTGCTTGAAATATGGTTTCCATTGATGTGATGGTACCGCTGATGATTAGCACAGGGGGAGTAAAGTACATAATAGTTGCAATTAATCGTCTGATGGGATGGGTCAAGATGAAGGCCCTGGCAAAAGTAGATGTTACCAGTACTGCAAAGTTCATCCTGGATTAGGAGTATACTGACATGGATGCCCGCAGGTTAAACTGAGGGACAATGGGACAAACTTCATGTCTCATGTGATCATGCAGTTAAATGAAATAATGAGGCTCCAAGGAGTCATGTCTGTACCCTACAGGCCAGAGACAAACGGACTGGTGAAACAAGTTAATGCAACGCTGGCCATGACGCTGAGGAAGCTGGTCACAGGAAGAACTTCCGCGTGAGGAATATACCTAAATTTGATGACGTTTGCCTACAATATCAGTCATCATATGGTGATAGAAAAAATGCCATTTGAATTACTATATGGGAGGAAAGCCGCGTTGCCACTGATTTTATATTTGGTGGTGGAACCAACATCAGGGATGAGTGCTGAGTGGTACCTGAACCAATTTACAAATACCCTATTTTAAATGCAATCACAAGAAATCAATACTACTTTGAAGAAAAAGATATGAGCAAAAATGATGGACAATAAGAACTGACCGGCCTTATCAGAATACTAAGTTGGTGAAAGAGTTTCCTATTGTTATATGCATGGTTTTGGTAGAAGAAAAAACTTGATGCATTGTGTTGGGTTTATTTGAGATTATCGCCAGGACAGTGATGGACGCCTACTCCATCAAGAACCTATTGGATGGAAAGTTAGTAAATTGAGCCCATGCTAAGTACTTGAAGTGAAGGACCAATGAAAAAAATAATGATAAAGAGTTCCCAAAAGACCACTGAACCATTAAGTTGGTTATGTCCTAATGTTTTGGTCAAGTCTGAAAAAAGGACCTCTGAACCAATCTAGATGATTAAGTCTTATGAAAAGTAAGACCTATGAACCATAGAAAACTGGTAGGTCTAAGTATACTTAGGATCTAGTTTGGGGGAATAAAATAAAAGAAGGACCGCTGAACCAAAACAAGGTAATTCCCATGGAAAAGAGAAGAAAAAATATAAAGATTGATAAAAATTTAGGAAAAAAGAAAAAATATTATTAAAAGCTGCATGTAAACCAATATAATTTTATAATTTTTATTTTTTTGATTATCCTTGATTCAGGGATGATTCCACATATGTCACCTCTTGGGGGAGGGAGGACGGATTGCAGTAGGAGTGAGTAACCCATTAAAATCTATTTGAGATCAGACGCTAGCAAGGGCTAGACCTACACAAAACCAAGTGTTATAAAATTGGCAGTATCCCTAGATATGCTGGCGGACTTTGCACAGGGTTTGACCCACTGAGCAATCAGAACCAACAAAATGAAGATCGTTGTCCTCAAAATAACAGAAAATAACTTAATATAAAATATGGAGCACTTGCTCTCACAACCTCTTTTATTTAGTCTTGCTCAATCTTGCAGATTCCTTCTGTTCCGCTCTTCCTCTACTTACTTAACAACAACCCTCCTCTTGATCACCCATCTCGCTTATATCACAGCAGCTTGGATGATACCACTCTCATAGCTTGGACTATTTGGTTTTACCAATTCTCCTTGCTTCAGCTGGTTATTCTCAAAATTGCTATTGCCTTAATTGTAGGCGATTTAAATGGTAATTGTTGAATGTCGACATTACTTATTTTAGAGGCAAACCAATGTAAAATCATTATATCCAATATAACTCATTAATCCCAATATCGCCTCATTCTGAAGCACTTAAATTAGCATTACCAGTTCAATTCCAGCGGATTCCATTCATTTCGCCATATTGCCTTAGGGCTTATCATCCAGTCATATTGGAATCGTGACGTTACCCCCTCCTTGACTGGATGATGAGGCTCATATTGCTTATAAGCTCAGAGGAATTTTTCATGCACTTAGTTAATGATCTGACCACTAACAGGGTCCTTGATAGTATATGTGTTGACCTCAGTTTTCTCAATGACTTCAAACGGACCAATTCATATACTAGCCAGCTTGTGTTTCCACCCAAATCCATGTTGGTCATGGAAGAGAACCATCTCACCATCCTTGAACGTCACCAGCCCACTATGACATACCTGATTGGTGGCCTGATTCCTAATCTTCTTGGCTAAGCTGAAGGAATATGCTTCAGTTTGCAGTCTGATTAGAATGTTCACGAGGTTTATCAAATATCAGTGGGGTTCCACTCCGCCTGTGTCCTCTACACACGAATAAAGTAATGCTGGAAGGGCTGGGTGGCAGCCATATAGTAGTTGGAAGGGACTCTTCCCCATGGCGGAATGATAACTAATGTTATAGGCAAACATGGCAGTGGAAATAAGAGAACTCCAATCAGAAGGGCGATCCATTAATAATTTTTGTAGTATGTTCAAAGTTTCATTCACCCGTTCAACCATTCCATCTAACTTGGGGTGGTATGGGGTCATCAGAACTCCACGGATACCCATAAGCTCATTTAGTTTGGGGAGGATGTGCAAAGTAAAGTTGGTCCTGTTATCAGTGAGAATGAACTGAGGGCAACCATGGCGCTGAATAATGCATTCCATTATGAACTTGGCCACTGTAACCGCTCCTAAATCCCGTATTGCCCTTGCCTTGACCCACCAGGTCAAGTGGTCAATAGCCACCAGAATGTACTTAAAACGGTTGGCTCCTGTTGGCAAGGGACCAATGACATCGAGGGAGAGTTCATATGCCAAGCAAAATGTAGTTTTACTAACTGATATGACATTGTATGGCAGAATGGCTTCTCCACTTGGCACTGATGGCAACAGGAAATAGTTTTAGACACATCGAAACTCATACTTTCCTAATAGTATCATGGGCATAGCAACTCCATAGTATTATGCAACCCACCATGCCTGACTGACCTGTGAGCGCTCATAATGATTCCTGGCTGTGCAGAGGGCCGCGGAAAATTCACTGTAGAATCACCAATTCATTTGTACAGTTCTCCATTCCACTGGAAGGTATTCATGCACAATTCATTTAACACTTTGATTACTTGGGGTGGTTCGTCGTCATACTTTCCACTGAACATCTTGTCATATATCACATCACTGAGGTCCTCCATCACTGCAACAGTTGGCAATTGAGATAGGCAGTCGGCGTTCTGATGCTTTGTTCCTGGCCAATGAAGAATTTTAAAATTATAAGCTTGCAGCTTAAGAGCCCATTGGGCTAGCCGCCCCTCAGTATCTTTCAAGTTCTGCAACCAGCGCAGCAATACATGATCTGTTACAACCTTAAGATTTTACTCCGTGCAAATAGACTTGGAACTGCTTGTATGCATAAATCACCGCTAAGCACTCTCACTCAGTTATAATATAGTTTCATTCATGGCTATTCAAGCTATGACTGCAGTACGCCACAGGATGCTCCTCCCCCTTATCATCCTTCTGAGACAGGACCTCCCCAACAGCGGAAAGTGATGCATCCATCTGCACTATAAATTCCTTATCAAAATTAGGGTAGCGTAACATGAGCGCACTAAATAGTGCCATTTGGAGTGTATCAAAGGCATATTGGCGCCATTCCGTCCATTTGAACATGGCATCCTTCTTTAGTAGCTCAAACAGTGGGCCCCAATGCAACTGAAATTTGGGTATAAAGCGTCAGTAATAACCCACCATACTAAAAACAAATGAATGTCTTGCTTACTAACTGGCGTAGTCATCTTCTGGATAGCCTCCACCCTGGCGGTTTGGGATCTCAGACCAGTTGCATCCACCACAAAACCAAGGTGCTCCAGCTGATCCTTGAAGAAGTGGCATTTCCAGGGCTTAATCTTAATATTGGCCTCAGCCAGTTGGCGAAATACCTCTTCCAAATGTGTAATGTGTTCAGTGAATGTGCAAGAGAAGACATTAATATCATCAGGGTACATGAGTACACATGACAGCTTCAGATCACCCAAGAATGTTGTCCATTGCTCGTTGGAACGTAGATGGGGCATTACATAGCCCTTGCGGCATCTGAGTTGGCTGAAAATGATCTTTGGATGTGATTATGGCACATTTTTCTTGTTATGCCGTGGGCAACTCAATTTGCCAATAACTGGATATCAAGTCCATTGCTGAGAAGTAGCAAGCTCCAACCAACCAATCCAGCACATCATCAATCCGCGGCAGAGGGTATGAGTCTTTTTTGGTGACACTATTGAGCTTCTGGTAGTCAATTACTATGCGGTTAGTACCATCCTTCTTTTTAACAATTAGGACAGGTGACGCCCATGGGCTCTTAGATGGTTTGAGCATCCCCTGCTCTAGCAGCTTGTCAATTTCCTCAGTGACGACTTCTTCAGCTGCCCTTGATTGGCGGATTGGCTGAGACCTGATGGGGGGATGATCCCCAGTGTCTAGTCGATGAACAATCCACTGAGTGCACCCCAAATTATGATCATCTACCACAAAAACCTCTTTATATTTTTGAGAATAAAGCTTCCACTCAATCTTTCTGATCTTCTGATAACCCCATAAGATTCTCCCGTGGCACAACTGCCATTACCCTGGGAGGCAGCTCAATGGGCAGACCAAATTCATCCAAGGAACCAAACTCATGAACCTGGTTGATCTCCTCAACTGGGCTTGGATGTAAATATGCTATAATCTGATGCCAGCGGATTCATAGTGATTCACTCTGAAGATTTGCTATCAATATCTTGATTTGCCCATGGCCTGGAAGTATGATGCCTGGAGCCACGTGGGGCTCAAGCTGCAATTGCTGATAAGGGCCGATGATCTCTCCATAAAGCCCAGCTGGCACTTTCACCTCTAACTCAGTGTCTACTATTACTTATTGTCCAGAGGGAATGAATATAGCTCCAGCTGCTTTAAGCGGTAGTCCCTGATATTCATATATCTGATGGGGAAGGGCCCAAGTTTTCCCTTTAAATCAATGATAGCGCACTGGAATCAACCCATCGCTATAAGCAAGGTTGATTTGTCCCATATGCACTGAATCCTTTGGCACTCCTCTAGAGGTAAGATAAATTTGGGATCTGCTGCCTCAAAATAGCGAGGGTTTCTTCCATCATGTCAATGACAGCTCCATAGTGTCACATAAAAGCAGTTCCAATTAACAGATCATAGTTGCTATTTGGTAGTACTACTGCTGGATCCACCACAACAACGGATCCAAACTTCAAGGAAAGTGCGCTATATGCTCCTTCAGAGACTGTGGTTTCCACCCCAGAAGTTCCATACTCCATCCGGTGGTCTATGTCAGGTTTTAAAGATAACTTTGCCACCAACTTAGTGGAGACAATGTTAACAGGGGCACCCATATCAACTATAGCATGTACTCAGGTTTTGGCTACCACAATGTCACAGTAGGTGCACTCCAATAAGATGAACGCCAGCTATTTACCAAGTGTACATTTAGTGGTTCACGTTTTCCCAGAAAATTTATAATACTTGCACCAACTGTAGGGTACTTTGTTATAATAGCATCCACTGGAAAGGCGACCTCTACTCCTTTTAGAGACAACGCATCTGCAAATGGTTCTAGCTAGTCTAATGGACTTTGGTCAAACATTTGGCAAGCGTAAGTCTTTGGCTGCTCCAGAAACCTTGTGTTCACCATTTCTTTGAATTGTGTTTGAGACAGCACGTTTACTCCCTCAACTGGTTGTTGATAGAGGGAGGTATCATCATACTGTGAGGCTTCTGCTGCAATTAACACAGTAGCTTCAGGTGGGACATATGAATTTAAGTTAGCGGAAGTAGAGAGTCCCATCTCTACTCCGCTCCGACTTTTCCCTTATAGCTTTGATCTTGTGGTATGTAAAGGGTCCGTCAATAAAGAACCATCACCCCATGTGCCCAGTGCAACCACAATTAAAACAACTTATTCCATAGGTCCTACGTCTGTGCTTAATATAAGTTGGCCCTCTTGGAAGGGTATTCCAAAGATAATCAGCGTAACCAGAACCACATTGGTAGAAAGTCTGCTGTTGATCAGAGTATTCAGGGTCAAAGCGGTAGTTGATCAGTTGTCAATTGGCAGAGATGGAATGGATGTTGGACTGCAATGAGTATCCTGATGAAACCTGTACTACCTGATTGTCTTCCACCACAAAATTAGGGTCAGCAACGGCAACAGTGCAAATCTGTTCAATGTTGGGTGGTGGGAAGGATACAGCTAAGCAACGTACAAACTGAATAAGTTTAAGAAGAGGTACATCGGGCTCCAACAAAGGGGCCATGACGTTGAAAAGCTCAGGGTATGGTTTTACCGCAGAGGACATAGCAATGCACACATCAACTTCAGATAAGATCCCTGCCCCAATCAACACATGGGCTTCCGCCATAAAACGCTCATCAAATGTGGTGAGAGTCTCATTTTGCTGAAACCCAATGGTCAAGAACTTGGCTTTTCGCTGCAACATTTTTGCAGTTCCGCTGAACAACTTTAGCACCATCTTCTTAACTTCTTGATAGGTAATGGAATTATCTGGAAGATAACAAATGACTTGATCAGCGCTGCCAACATCCAAGGTTGAGATCAACAGTTTTGCCCTTTGCTAGTCGGAGGTTCCTTCAGTTGCAAACTCAAATCGTCAAAAGAACCCATAAATTTTTTCATCGCGATCAAATGGTGGCAGATTGTCACAGCAAACTTCCTTAATCAGCTCATCTTGTTTTTTGAGCACAGTGTCCAAGGAAAATTTCAATTCCTCATATGCAACAGCCTCAGCATCTCTGTCATGGTTGGATGACTTAATAGTGGGAACTGATGCTAAAGATGAGGCTGGGTGACAGGAGGTCCAGAAGGTGAAACTTCAGGCTATTCCTGACCTGAAACACAACTTATATCAACGCTGGGTGCAAGCAAAGCATGCCCAGGTTGATACTAATGGGGTGCAAAACGCCCAGCCTCTTATCTTGGCCCAGGCAATGAAATGAACAATTTACGTTACAAATGAAGACAGTTTAATTTAGTTAATTGGTGAGCAAGGGTTTGAATCCTGTTTGAGTTATGAAATTTTAAGATTGGGTAAAATATGGCTTCAAGACTTTCTTTAACCACTCGAAGTCACTTTTGAGTGATTTTAAATTTAAGTTTTTATTTATCCACAGCCATCTGCCTAAGCCTATTCTTTGATGTCCTTGGCTCCGCAGCCTGCCACCCCAGTGTAGGGCAGCGATGTACCCCCACTTAGCATTATCCGCCCCGCAGGCAAGCGCGTTCAGACAGGCTCAAACAGCCCGCCTACTGCATCCAGCCGTTTTGTCCCCCCACAGGACTTAGCGCTCCACCTGGCGCGTGTCCACCCTTTTCGCCCTCCCTCGTTCTGCCATTCACTATTGCCTCAGAGTGGAATATGGGCATTTGTTCCCATATGCCAATAAGGCAATTATTGACCTAGCCACTGCAGCCTTTGCGCTGGCTGGCTTTATAGACTTCCGCCCTTTTAAGGGCTACTTTGACGTCAGGTTCCAATATGAGGAGGTCGCTGATTTGGCAGCACAAACTCCTCTGATTTATAAAAATACCCCCATTCCCACAACCCATACTCGCCTCTTTTCAGACACCACCCTGGTGGTATCCTTGGCAGATCTCCCATTCCACCTCCCAACCCAGGTTTTGTATGACCAGTTGGTCATGGGGCTTATGGCTTATGGCACTCAGCCCAACCTCATCTTTGCCATTACATCTGGTGCGGAGCGCCTTGCTGCTCCCCATGCAACTGCCACTATCATCCTACACCACCCTGCCATAGCCCAACAGATCCCACCCCGCGCTAGTGTGGCTGTGGCGCCTGATCATTTCTTTTGGGCTCTGGTTGATAATGGTTGGCAGACCTGTTCTCTCTGATTTGGCCTCAACCATGCAAAAAAGCGTGCCCTCAGGCCACTTCCGCTGCTGCAGCTTCTGAGCCCCCCTCTGGGGGTTCAGTATGGGGCGCTTTGCTGCCCCCTCCCACCCTCCAATCTCATTCAGTGGTCCTGCATGGAAAATCAGCCCCCCCAAAACCTCCGGCCTCACTCTCCCACCTATATTCACCCCAGCCAATCAGAGCAATGATTGGACCACCATTGGCACCCAAGCAGCCGCCCATTCGCCCAATTCCACCCACACAAATTCGAATGCCACTATTCCTGTGAACTAAAATCCATGGGATCTATTGGCTGGGATTGACAAATCAGGTAATGTCCTCATTAGTAAGCATACAGGTCAACCTCTCAGCCAATTTGATTATGGTCAGGAGGAATTTTCCTTCCTGACTTCGATGAAACCCCTACCCCTCGCCATTTCGCTCCTCTGCCAAATACAGCCCCCTTCCAAAGTGACCACCAGCTCTCCTTAGCTGCGGTGGCCTCGCCTCAATGCCCAAAAATATGCACCGCGGTGGCCCAGTCAGTGGCTCAGTTCCAACATGGCCTGCCCACCCTCTTCTTCCCCCCAATTTCCCTGATTCCATCTGAAGCAACATCTCAAAACTATTTGATGATGCTGAAGTTGCTGTTATGATGTTGCAACGCTTGCTTCATTCAACCCCTCAGCCAAAATCACCTGCCACAATGTCTCCCAATTTCGCCCAGCTTCCTGAAGCCCACAAAGAAGCTGAAATTCTCCTCGCAGCCTTTGTTGAATCACTTTCCCATCATCATCTTGATAAGGAAGTGGAAAACTCTTACTACGCTGACCTCCACCCCCAGTATGCGGATGCCCCAACGCCCTGGCTCTCTGCTCTGGTCTGATACTGTAACCAACATCCCATGATTGGGGTGGGTCTTTCTGAGGACCAACCTCCTGACCCCTCCTCATTCTCTGCCATGGTGGGTTAGCGGTTTCCGCTTCCCACTTGGTTAGTAGTTTTATTTTTGTTCATTTTTGGTGTTGTTATTTGGTACTGTCTGTCCCCTGGTCAGCGTACCTCAAATAAATTCAATAGAATACAGCTTCAATCAATTACTTGAGTGAAGGCCTTTCAGTGTATTTTATGAAAATGGAAGGAAGCGTCTGTTTATTGGAGCGTCAAGGCTTGGGCATACTTCCACAGAACCTTAATTTCCCAACCCACTTTAAATACATTTTTTGTGACCAACATTCCTTGTTGGTCGACTTTCTTAAATAAATTTACCCGTTATTTTACGTTTTACTAATGGTTACTTGGGCTGACTTGGTGGTGGACCTCTTTGGGGAGGTCTCCAACTATGTGGGCCACTACCTTTTATTGCAATTTACCAAAATCCCAGGTGCTCCCTTGGGCCGCCCAGGTCCCCTCCAGATCGAGGCACCCAAGCCTACTGACGCCAAGTTACGCTTGATTATGGACTCCCCTCTGGGGTCCACTCAAGCTGTGATGTTTCTCACTTACCTGGTACTATATGTTGCGCTCTACACCCTTGCCTGGGGTACCTTTTGCACAGGCACCGTTTGAGGTGCCTTATTTCCCATTCTCCTAACGGCTAGTTCCCTAGCAATGTTGGTTTGCATCCCACATTACCTTGCTGGGAATGAGAGAGTTACAGACACTCTCTTGAAAATCTTGTGCAGATTCACTGTCAAAGCAACCAGACTGCGGCATAGCAGGCAACTGGGTTTTATTATTTTATATAACTGATCAATGGGCCCCCTGTAGTGAGCACCACTGTTACTAAATTAACAGTATTCCTAGCTACACCGGCGGACTTTGCACAGGGTTTGACTCACTGAGCAATCAGGACCAATGATATGAAGAACGTTGTCCTCAAAATAACAGAAAATAACTTAATATAAAATATGGAGCACTTGCTCCCGCAACCTCTTTTATTTAATCTTGCTCAATCTTGCAAATTCCTTCTGTTCAACTCTTCCTCTACTTACTTAACAACAACCCTCCTCTTGATCACCCATCTCGCTTATATCACAGCAGCTTGGATGATACCACTCTCATAGCTTGGACTATTTAATTTTATCAATTCTCCTTGCTTCAGCTGGTTATTCTCAAAATTGCTATTGCCTTAATTGTAGGCAATTTAAATGGTAATTGTTTTTTTAGTACTAGATGGTCCCAACCCAAGGGGGATTCATCGATGTTTATTGAATTACGCCTGGGCTCCCAAGAGCCTGAGGCGAGGGAAGGGGAGGGAGGAGGCATCGAGAAAGGGAGGGGGTTTGCGCGCCAGAGCCGTGTTGCAGTGACAACTGAGCGGGGGAGGGTTGGCGACATAGTGCAGACCTTCAGGGCCATCTCAAAGTGTACCTGAAAGTGGGTGAACATGTGTGGAAGGGTCCACACCTGCTGGTTAAAGGCAGCACGAAGGAAGGAGTTATGGATGGTCCAGATGGCTGTGGCATAGGCGAGGACATGGAGGGGTCGGTGGCAACCAGGCAATGTCTGCTCAAACATGAGGTCTTGCACAGGGTGTCCAGACCAGGGCTGAGCATGGAGGAGCGCGCGGGCCTTTGGCCAAAATGCGGCGACACCTGGACAGGTGAAAAAACGATGGAGGTGGGAGTCAATAGGCTCCACACAGCGGGGCAGCTTCAGTGCTGGAAGGTAGGGCCATTCTGGTCCCCTGTCCTGTATGAACAGTGGAGCACCCTCCATAAGGTGTTGGACACCTTTGCTGACAGGATGGGGTGATAGATGTCTTTCCACAATTCCTTAAGGTCAAATCTCACGGAGGGAGGGAGGAGCTCAAGGAGTCTTGGGCGGATGGGAGGACGATCTTGGGGGTTGAGGCGAGTTGTGACAACTTGTCCATTGTGCACAATTGCATGGCGACGTGGGCTGAGGCCAGGGCCTTCCCTTCTGTATGGGAAGGCATGGTGGATCCGCGCGCCTACTCGTTTCAGGGCAAGGAGAGCCTGGTTCCAGTAGGGGGATGAGGATGGTTTTAGGCGATGGCCTGGGTGGTTTGTGAGCCACTCCCCTAATGAGGTCAGAGATGCTCTAGGAAGACCCAGAGCTGCTGACACTGACTGGCGGAGGGCGGGCGCCCATTGGGGCATGGGGGTCGCGTCCCAGCAGACAATCGGCCATAGGAACTTCAGGAAGATTGTGGTGGCGTGGGATCGCGTGTCCAGAAGCCCTAGGCCCCCTTCATTGCAGGGTCGGGCAATGGTTGAGAGGGCCATTGGTGGATGGTTTGAGCCCCAGATCCAACAGCGGAGGAGTACATTGAGCCGCGTGTAAAAGGCATCTGTGAATGGGCAGACGTGCGCTAGGAACCAGACTTTGGAGAGAAGGAACACATTGGCCATCAGAGCTCGACCCTGGGGGGTGATGTGCCGCCGGTTCCAGATGGCAATCCTGGAGTTAACTGCTGCAAGGAGCAAGTCCTCATTGTCTTTTAGCGCAACTCCTTGTTGGTTGGTGAGAACGCCCAGGTGACGGAAGGTACCGCGCTCAGGTTCAATACCAAATGGTGGGGGGAAGGTGGGGGAGCTGACCTGCACAACTGTTGTCTTGGAGGTGTTGACCATGGCGTTGGACGCCTTGGTGTACCTCTCAATGGTCACAGCAGCGAGGGCAACATCCCCAGGGCAGCCAAATGCAATGGCAGTGTCATCTGCAAATGCCATGGTGCGTGCGGGGGCTTTACCTGGGACCAGAATCCCCGTTATCTTGTCCTGTAAGGAGGCCAAGAGGGGGTCAAGGGTGATGTTAAAAAGGATAGGGCTCAGGGGGTCCCCTTGCCGGAGACCTTGTCCAACTGGTACTGCCACTGTAAAACCCATTGGCGCCAGGACTCTGGTGTGGAGCTTGTCATAGAGCGCTGATATCCAGCGCCTAGCTACGGGTGGGAGATGGAAGCGGGCCAGGGAAGCATCGATATACTTCCAGGCTACCCAATCATATGCTTTCTCCATATCCAGGAGAGCCACAAAGCCATTCACCTTACGAGAGTTAGCAGTCAAAGTCACGTGAAGGTCATTATAGTTGTCCCATAACGACCTCCCCAGAATAAAACCGTACTGGGATGGGGAGAGGCGAGGTGACACCCATTTGGTGATGCTGTTGGCCAGAAGCTTCGCGAAGAGCTTGTGGTCTGTGTTGATCAACGCTATGGGGCGCCAGTTCGCCAGGTTCTCACGGTCTGACTTCTTGTGAATGAGGGTCGTGATTGAGCCTCTGGAGTCGGGGAGGACCTCGCCATTCACCAAGAGTGCAGCGAAGAGGTCGCGGAGGGTTCTGGCTATCACTGCAGGTTCCAGAAGGTACACCTCAAAGGGTATTCCATCTGGGCCTGGGGCTTTAAGCCGTGGGGATTTCAGAAGGGTTTCCATCACCTCCTGAATGGAAATAGGCGCCAGTAGAGTCTCATCAGCCCGTGGGTCAATGGGCGGCTCTGGAGCCCGCCACAGGAAGTCTTGGATGTCCGATGGGTCCACCTGGGTGGCATGGAAGAGGCTGGAGTAGAAGCGGTGTAGTTCCTGCGTGATTTCCTCCTTGTCTGAAGTGGTTGTAGTGCCAATCTTCAGTGCAGTAATATCCTGCGCTGTTGACCGGGCTTTCTGTTTCTGAAAGAAGAAGCGGGTGGGGCGTTCCCATTGAGCATAGTAACGAGATGTTGTAAAGTTTGCTGCCCGTTCTTCCTGCAGTGTGAGCTCCAAGCGGAGTGCTTCCTGCGCCGCTTCCCAGTCTTCCAACCATCTGGGAGAGGGCGAAGGCTGGCAGTTTCGCTCTAGATGTCTGATTCTGGCTTCCGCCCTTTTGACTCTGGCGCGAGCTGCAGTCATCTGGGCTTTGGCACAGTTGTAAGCAACGCGGGTGATGCCCTCCTTGATCACCGCCCATTTAGCCTTGTGGTCAAGCAGGTGGGGTGGGGGGAGGTGAGAGTCTCCCGGATGGTCATAGACAGCTTCTCCTTAGTGAAGGGGTTGTTGAGAAGAGCTGGGGCAACCCTAGGCCAGAACCTACGCGACGGTCTAAGTGTGGTGGTGAGGACAATGGTGAGTGACCTGTGATCACTCAGATGGTTGTCACGAGAGATGGGAGAGGAGACGCGGCCAATTAGCAGGGGGCCAATCAGTGCCATATCTATGCGTGACGCTGACTGGAAAGCTCCTCCATCATACTGGATCCTAGTCATGCAACCTAGGCCAGACGCGGAGGGTGGAAGCGCATCTATAAAGCCACTCAGGCGAATGAAATCCTGGAGGCGACTTGATCCAGGGCGTTCCTTTGCTGCAGGGGGTAAGAGTCACGGACGCGACTTATGGTTGTGTTGAAATCTCCTAAGAGGACTGTATTCCGTGGGAGATTGAGTTGGAGGAGCTCTTCCAAGAGCCGATTTTGCTCCTGACCTGCATTAGGAAGGTAGATGCTTGCAGCGAAGAAGGAGAAGTCAGTAGTGGTGAGTTTGGCCAGTATGAGGCGGCCACCTAGATATTGTGAAAAAGAATGGGTTTTAACCTGGTGATTCAAAACAATAAGGGCGGCATGGTTTGTCCAGAAGGAGTTGCCTCCAAACTGTTCATTCCATGCAGATTGTTCGTGGGGGAGGATATGGGGCTCCTGGACAGCAGCGATGTCAATTTGTGCTGACCTGAAGTTTTGGAGGAGGCGGGCTCTCCGCTTAAAGTCCCGCAACCCATTTGCGTTGATGGATTGCAGGGCCAGGGTGCTGCCATGGGGACTCATAGCTGTTCCCCTCCATGTCCTGGGGGGTTGCCAGCGCTTAAACCTGCTGCTTTGAGGCGGCTAGTTTTGAGTCCTTTAGCTTGACTATTAGCTGCAATCCGCGAGGAGCGTCGAGTGTTCTGAGGGGAAGGAGAGGGTGGGGGGCGGAGGACCTAGTAAGCCAGCCTAAGATGCTGCCCCCGCTCCGTTGCAGGGGAAGGACCTGAGGGTGCTCAATGGTGACCTCCGCGGTGTCCCCATTTGATGAGTCTGAGTCCATATTCACTTCCTCCAACACTGCAAAGGATCCGTGCGAAATGGGCTGTGGGTTGGGGTAGGACTCTTTGAGGTGGCACTTCTACTGCAGGCCGCGGGTTGCCAGTCCATGCTGGTGGGCATAGCTCCATTGGGAGCTGAGGGTTGATGCGATAAATTGCTGGTGGAGGTTGGTGGGGGTGCCACGGAGCCCTGAGTGGGTGTGGCTGACGAGGGGCACCCTGTGGGAGATGCCTTGCACTTGGTGAGAGAGGGAGTTGACTCTGGGAGATTGGAGGGGGTGCCCATTGGAAGGGGGGCATGAGCGCGAATGTATCCCATATCAATAGTGGGGTTAGCTGTTTCAACTGCTAGGCGTAAGGCCTCAGGGGACAGGTCTTGAACGGGAACCCATTGTGTGGGTTGTGGAATTGCTGCTGCAGCCACGGGGGATCGTTTTTGGCCTGGTTTAGGCCCCTGGGTGGTGGCTAAGAGGGCTTGTTTTCGAGCTGTGCAGCCACTATACAAGTGTCCAAGGGCGTTACACCATGAACACCGGGGGCGCGCCTGATCAGGGTCGACAAAGAAGATCTCAGGGCATGCCCCAACTACCGCCACACGAGGAATAACCTCAATGTTGCGGGATACAGTGGGGGAGGGGATGAACGACGCCCTAGCAGTGCGAGCTCTTTGAGTGGGAGCATAGTAAGAGGGGACGCTAAAGTCCACTGAAAGAACAGATCCAAACTCCATTAAACCACGATGGAGTGCCAGTTTAAGAGACTCAGGATCAACAGTCGTTGGTAGGTTGGAAAAAGTAACCCATGAAATTTTCTCCAGGTGAGAGCGTGTGCGGGAGATGCGAAGAGATCCGCGTGGAATAATGACCTGGAGGGTGGCAGCATGGTCAGCAAGGGCAGCTTCAGTGAAGCCCACATCGATGTAGTGGCCCTCCACTGATTCATGGATGGTGGTGTTAATAGGGAATGTCTCCGCAATCGCTGCAAAGTATGAGAAGTAATCCTCTGTATAGAATTCAACAGGGTTATGCCCATAATAAAGGCGAATTGCGTGGGAGAGGGTTGAGCGAGGTAGAGCTTTTTGCGCTCTAGTTTCGGCCCATTTCTTCTTAACATCAGCAATAAACGCCACTTCACGGGGATCAGCTTTGGGTAGCGTTGGTGCCAGAGGTTTTTGCCACGCCCCAGTGGCTCCTTTGGTACGTTTATGTTTGCTTTGGGCTGCAATTGCAGGTTGAGTGTGAGCTGGTGGTTTGGACAAGTTTGCGGAGTTCCCTCGTTTCTGGAATGTTACAGCAGTTGCTGACGTCATATTAAATTGAGGGGCAGTTTGTTGGGCCTCGCTAAATTGGGGAGGCCCATCCAGATTGGAATTAACTCCAGCCAGTTGGGAGGGGGAGATGTTTCATCACCATCCCAATCTATTTGGGTAAATTCAGCCCGAGTATTTGCTGTGATTTCGTGGGCAAAACTCACTGGCTGATTGGTGAATTGGTCGTTTTCAGCATATTGAGATAAAGTGCCGACTTGAGAAGTGCCAATTATGGGGTTTAAATGGGACGGGTGAGATTGGAACTGGTGTGAAGTTCCAAAATCTGAACCATTTAAATCCCCATTGGGAAGAGTAGATTGTCCCAATTTGGTGCTTAGTGAACCAGAATGTGTGGCTAATCCAACCTTACATCCGAGGGTTTGGGGGCCAGGTGATTGTTGGGCCTTGCTAAATTGGGGAGTCCCATCCAGATTGGAATTAACTCCAGCCAATTGGGAGGAGGGCGATGTTTCATCACCATCCCAATCTATTTGGGTAAATTCAGCCCGAGTATTTGCTGTGATTTCGTGGGCAAAACTCATTGGCTGATTGGTGAATTGGTCGTTTTCAGCATATTGAGATAAAGTGCCGACTTGAGAAGTGCCGATTATGGGGTTTAAATGGGACGGGTGAGATTGGAACTGGTGTGAAGTTCCAAAATCTGAACCATTTGAATCCTCATTGGGAAGAGTAGATTGTCCCAATTTTGGTGCTTAGTGAACCAGAATGTGCGGCTAATCCAACCTTACATCTGAGGATTTGGGGGCCAGGTAGCTGGGTATCGCCCCTCATGGAGGGAGCCAGAAACATGGCGTCAGCAATAATAGATGGGGCTGAATTAGCTGACACAATGGGGGAGGTGAATGTCTGGATGGGCTGAGTTGCATTCAACTGAGCAGATGCCATTAAAACAGCGTGGGTGATGGCCTCCTTGGGTGGAGGGGGCCCAGCGGGTTGGTGGGAGGCAGCGCACACAGAGCTGTTAGGCGTGCAGGTTGCAGAAGTGCGATCAGGTGAACTGGCGCTAGTTGGAGTAGCTCCAGGTTGAGGGGTGGTGCCTGCTTTCATGGCTGCTGCTTGAGAGCGGGTGATTCTGGTTGACCCTGAGGTGGGTAACCGAGGGTTGCTTCATTTGGGGGTGGTGCTGGCTTGTTTGGCATAGCCTGCGGGTTCTTTTGCGGGGTTTCCCGCCATATTTGCTAATAGTTTTCGTAAATCTCATTAGTGGAGCTAAATTTCAGGCTGAATTGATTTTGAAAGGTGATGCTTAGCAGAAAAAGATTTTTTTAAAATGGTAATTGTTGAATGTCGACATTACCTTATTTTAGAGGCAAACCAATGTAAAATCATTATATCCAATATAACTCATTAATCCTAATATCGCCTCATTCTGAAGCAATTAAATTACCATTACTGGTTCGATTCTGGCAGATTCCATTCATTTCGCCATATTTCCTTAGGGCTTATCATCCAGTCATATTGGAATCATGACACCAAGTTTGTTGAGCAGACGCAGATCCCTGCAAGAAAATGACTAGGGGAAGGGAAATTGAGATGCTGGAAGAAGCCAAACATGATACCCCAAAGCAGGGAGGGAAGCAACAGTACAAGAAGAGGCAGTTGGCGAATAATCCTGAGTAATCCCAATATGGTAATGGAGCCAGAAGATTGGTCTTGAGTGCTTGCCAATGGGCTTTGTCAAGTCACTGGACATATGGGCCAGCAATAAACAAGGGATACTAGATGGGGGTTGCAAAATAATGCCCCTATCAAAGCCATCTGTGAAAGATACTGATGGGATGCACCAGATTCTAAATGGTCATGCAAGGAGCAAATGGCATCCTGCAAGTGATGACTATGAGTTTCTTGGAAGCTGAAGCAGAAAGAGCGATGGAAACTGGGAGAGGCTGGAAGCTTTGTGGCCCAACTTCAAAGAATTTAGCTGGCAAAGCAAAGAGCATAAGCTGCAATATCCTGATCTAGGATTTTCTCAAGATTAGAAGAATTCAGAGCTATGGATAAAGCCTTGGTGACTTGGGCCCTTAATTCTGCGTAGGGGAGTTCAAAATGTATGCTGTTGCTGATGGTGAGTTTGGTGGCCAAGACAGCTGGCTTGTAATATTGACCAAGTTGGAAGAGGAACTCTGGAAGAAAGTCTGATCCAGTAAGGAAGAAACAATCAAGAGTGAAGGGCATTACTTCAGGAGGATCAATGATGATGGTAGGCGCATCTGTAAAAGGAGCCAAATCCAGGAGAGTCTTGAAATCTAACTCTGGAATCAACAATAGAGGAAGGATTGGCCACAAGTCATACAAGATGATTGTTAACTTGGTTTTAATGGGGTTGGTCACCATTTCTGGTAATTCCATGGAAGTACTAGCCACTAGTACTTGAATAGGAGTATAAGCCCTATAAGAAGCTTAGAAGAGGTTCCTTTATGCAAACCAACTCATCTTCTAGAAGAGCTGAAAATCTTGATCAGACAAACTGTTGAGCATCTGTTGATACTGTGACTCATAATTTGACATATGAGCTGGATAAGAGGGGGATGTCAAACTTATATGATAGTTGCCATTATGCACTCTGAAATCAATTAAGCTCCAATTTTGGAGAAATTAATCTCAAAATTTAATGGGATAAGCTCTCCAGAGGAGAACAAGGAATGATATGAGCCAAGAGGTTATGAGAAGAAAATACTAAGGGTGTACATAAATGAGCATTCTTAATTGGTCTGTGAAACAAATATTAATGGCAAGAATCTTCTGTTGAGGATGAGTAGAAAATCAGGAAATTGAGGACGCCAGACCAAGAATCCTGAATATGACAGAAGGTTATATGTCCTGACAGGGGGAAACCAGGATCCTGGTATAAATATTGTCACAAGTAAATCATCAGTCCAGCATGACAGAAGGTTGTTGAGACTGCGCTCTGAGTAGGTGGTAGTGAGGAGGATGAGGAAGCAAGCTGCATGCTGAAGGTTGTCCCAAACACCGTTGAGTACCAATCAACTATACTCCACTTGAACTAAAGAGGTATTTTTCTGAGTGTCCAAATCGTTATTCTCCTGTTCCAATCCTTTTCTCGCTGGAAATCTAGGCAAGAGGGGGGATGTGTTGGGATTTTTCACCCATATTCCCAGCTGGCTATCTTACTAGTGCTTTCTAGAGAATAATTCTTTAATGTGAGGTGAATTGGAAATCAGGTGACCCTGATTTTGGGGTAGCTATGTTTGGAGGATTTTAGGTTATTCGCCTGGTTGGATCCATTGGGGATCAATCCAGACAAATGCTTAAGATCTCATCGGGCAGAGTTTCTGACAAAATAGGGGCATCTGATAGTTGATCAACTATCAGGTGAACTGATTGGGATTGGTCATATTTCATCACTGACCAATTGGGAATTTAAGGAATAAGTTTTGAGGTGAGTGATGCCACCTGCAACTAGAAAATTGATCATTCAGTTTATGCCCTGCCTTGATGGGTAACAGGTCCCATATCCTAGCAGGTCGCTTGTCAAATATGGTTGTTCACTTATATTGAGAGGAAAACGTTAGGGACATGTTTTCCAACTCTTTCCATTTAGGTCTTGAGGATTTCCAATGATGTAATTTTATCCAGGATGAAGAAGACAATTGCTGCTGAGATGGGGATGACAGATTCAACAGCAACAGCTGCCATTTCATTGAGGAGGTTCCAACCAAATGTTGGGCGCCAAATCCTAACACTCTAAATTCTTTCTAATTCACTAATAAAATAAGATTAATTTGCCATATTATCACTTTTACTTAAGTCTTAGTCAAGTAAACTTTATCAGCATCCATTTGTTCTATTCTTTCTCAGGGATCTATTGCTGTGTGTGATAATTGGGAGACTCTTTAATATAAAGAGTAAGATATGAGCGGGGATCCAGAGAATAAGCTGAACCAAATTGGGGATTGCTGCTGACTGTGTGTCAAACCAGAGAAACTGTAAACAGTGATCCAAGAGTAGATTGAGTTAGGTGGTATGAGGGAACAAATTCTATTCAAGACATCATAAGTCGAGAGGAAATACTGGCCAAGAGTTGGACCAAAATCTAATACTTCCATTCATCTATGGATAATAGTCATTATACTATTATTAAACGATTTTATCAACCATTATACAACGTGGAGAATTGCACAAAACCTGAATCTGTACAAGTAATAAATTTATAGTGGTTATTGGCCAAAAAAAATCAGATAACCTATAAATTTTTACACCTTTATTTATACCCTTAAACACTCAATAAAGGTTATATTGTCTATCAGGTGCATGACAGGTTTCTTATTCAGTAATATCATTGCATCAGCATAAAAACCACGCCTTACCAATAATTGATATATCCCCACTCATTTTTTCTCTGATGTTTGGTCAAGTGGATGAAATGTTGATAGTTGGTCTAACTAACCATATGGACAAATTAATTTTTTTACTAGACAACATATTTGACTAAATTTTAGATAAAGGTCTTGATTAACATTGCCTATCCACAAAGTTTAATTATCCTTGTATTGATCTGCCATAATAAACTACATTTATTACATCAATGTTAATTATAGTAGTATTAAATGTTACAATTGATATCTCGCCACCCCGCTGGCACTAACCCCAATTTAATAAATTAATCTTGATTTACCTTACTTTTACCATGTATTAGATCAATTTTTATATCCTTTAGTACTTTTGGCATGCAATACCTCTGATAATGATTTGTAAATTTGAGGTTATTATACTTGGCCTTCCATGCTGTGGTTAAAAATCATTGCTATTCAGTTTAAAGGTTTCTCTATATTTACAGAACAATTCATGCAAGCACCCAATATTCCTAATAGAAGTTTGATTAACAAGTATCTGGTATCAAGAAGAACCCAGTAAGTAAAAGGTTCATAAATAAGGGTGTTATATTGGAAAAGTGATCTTTTTTTGTTTTTATTTGGTTGTTGCTGAAGCCAGAATAATTAATAAACACCTCCAATATTCCCTTCTGCCATCACAGCACTAGACAATATGGTGTGATTATTTTTATTTTAATAAAAGACCTTTTAGGAATAAATTTGAGAATATTCATCTTTTGTATTTTTCTTAGTGTTCTGTTGCCATACAGAATACTGTTATTTAGTGCAACCATACTTGTTCTAATTGTAATCAATGCTTAAGGACTGATTACAACAACACCCCTCAAAGAAGAGTTGAAGTCACATGCAAGAACAGGTTGGTAACAGTCCTTAATTTCATCCCCCGCCTCTTTCAGGAAATTACTGGCTCTTCTGTGGTGCCTCTCTAGGTTCTGGTGTTTGCTACTCACTTATGTTTCCATGAGCTTTCCCCAGTCATGCCACATGAGGGCCCCAGCTTATCTTAACTAGCTTCCACTAAGTTATCTTTGTTTACCACATCCCCTCTACCCCCAAACATAACAAAACTTTAATTTTTTTCTTGTTTACTAGAGCTTCTCAAGTATGCTGAATCTCAGCTTGCACAGCATGTTGTTGTGCAGCACACTGTGAGCATCCTTGATGAGTTAAACTTGATACTTTTCCACCTTCTGCTGCATTCTTCTGATGCCCTCTCCCATTTTGTTTATTCTATTACATGCTTCTGGTACTCACTGTATAAAGGTCCACCAACCTCCCTTACCCATCTGATATGGATGCTTAGGCTAACCGCCAAGGGCTTTATTAGTAATAGCTTATATTGGTTTTATTTGCCATCTGCAAATAAATATTCTTAACTACCCTCTCTTGGGTTGGGCCCAATAATACTACAAGGATCAATAATTTCTGACTAATTCATTATCTTGGTTTTTCTGTATATGAATAAATTTTGTATATCAAAAACTTATGTTGGAGAAGGTATTTAATATAGATTTGAATATGGTTTCTCTTTGTGGGCTGATTTATTGTACCTTGTCAGACAATTGCCCTCTCACAGCTTTGGGAAATTATTGTTTGAAGCAAAAAATAGTCTGGATTTAGTAAATATGTAATTGCCTAACTCTTGGTGAAAATATTTTATTTCAGAGTAATCATTTTACTCCTCACCTTCCATCAACTAGAGCAGATTGAGTCACCTTAGTCTCTCCCACCCTCAGCAGAATGTCCCATCTGAGTTAGAGGGTCACCCAAGCACTAGTGCCAATTTAATGCTTTTTCATATCAAAAAACCACCACTTTTATAGGCTTGAGGGGGTCACAAGGGGGAAGAAATTTTAACCACCAATTATGAGATGAAGCCTATGGAGATTGGCCGCAAGAAGATTAATTTTAAACAAATGGTTTGGTGTACTATATATTAAATTTTTGCCCCATGGTTCTATCCTATCTGCAGTGGACCAATCATATAGGGTTAAGCCCAGACTATGTGAGAAGAATTTATGGAGTGATGATTGGTTGAATTGGTAAAACGTCTCAGCCTTGATACCCCACATATACCAAATTTAATTCTAATCCTACTATTAGCCCTTGACTACCCTAAATACTAGGGGAAGGCATCTTTTAAAGTATTGTTTATCACATCTAAGCCACTACTTGAGAAAAATTTATAATATATCATTTATAGTTTTAAATAATGTAAGTCTTCCAAATTAGTTGGAAAAGATAAATAAAACAAAGCATTTATGGAAATCCAGCTGGATGTTAGCACCAGCGTGCATTAGTTAGCTGGACTTCCACATACCTGGTTAATTTTATACCAATCTAGCTATTTTATGACTTTTATGTTCTTTAAAACATAAACCCCATTAATTTATCTATCATCTTCCATCATTTGCATATTTTAAATGTCATTAAATATTTTATAACTTGGAGCTGAAATTTGGTCTGATGAATCAAATGACTATTTATGATATTCAAAAATGTTATAGTTAACTTTTACTTAGATATAATGATTTAATTGATCTGGCTGTTATACCAACAGCAAGTCATGAATCAATTTATTATTAAAACCTTTATCAGGTCACCTCACCAACAAAATTGTAATCTATGAAAAAGCCTAATCTAATCATTTTATCAATATATTATTAAACACTTGCTACCCCGCTAATGCTGCCCCTTAGTCATTAATTATATTAATTTACTTAAGCCTTGTGGACCCATAAAGCAAATCACGCTTCTTAGATTTTTATTCTTTTTCTAACTCTGCATCATCTCAAAACCGTTTCTAAGAGATTTTTATTATTGATATCTTGGTTGATTGTGATGCATCATTCCTACTAGTTCAAGTATTTATAAATGAAATTAACCTAATCTGTTGGCACTAATTTCCATGATTCTGATAACTATTCCTACAATGACCTAGTACTCCTCAGGGCAGTAAGTTACCTAATAGTTGGCCTCTCTTAAAATTTTAGATTTTAAAATATCAAACAATGGAAAAAGGTTGTAAGGGCCCCCACCGCGTCCATAAAATTAGATTAGACAATACACCCTTCTAATTAAGGAAGGGGAAGTAGCACTAAGCAATTCTTCTGGAAAAGATATCAGATTTAGGGCATACCCTCAATGAACTTTGGGTCTCCGTCGCCCCCCTATTCATCTCAATTATTTAATCACCTAAAAGAATGAAAGTATATATTTAACCACAAATTTTAATTCAACCAAATTTATGCTAAGAAAATTTAGAGGATCTATGATGAAATCTGAGCGCAAATTAGTGATCAAAGCTGGATCACTGATTAAGGTGCAAATATTGAAGTCAATCTGGCATAGAAACCACAGATGATGGAAAAAAATCTTGCTAGAAATACTATGAATGATGCAAGGAGGTTGAGCCCTGACTAATGAGAGAAGTTTGCCAGCACAAACCACAAAAAGGGCCACCCCCAATGTGCAACCTGAAATATGATGCAAAAGTCCTGGCGCTCTAGAGAAAATTTGCGCGTCCTGTCATCAGAAATCTTCTATAATATCCTCTCCTCAATTCCCTAAAGTTATAAAAACTCAGCGCTCTTCTAATGGTAGAGTGCTGAGTTATTCATTATATCCAAATAAATTGTTAATTACGCCCAAGAATCCTTTTACATGTTATAAATTTCAAGATTCTGGCCTTCTTAAAAGAACCACCTCAACTGAAGAAGAGCCTTAATCATAAGTTTTAGTGATGGTCACCACCATCTCTCTGGTGATTATAGTTTTATCCTCCCTCAGAAAAGAAAACCTCAGAAATCATCTCTTAGGAGTTTCACATACTCCATCTGACCAAGGAGATTGGAGACTCATATTATCAACCTGAGTTGAATGACTAATCATTTTTTTAAAAACACCATAACTATAAAGAAAATGGAAACGCTAATATGGCGGATGCACCTATGAGAATAACTGATAAGATCAAACTTATGATAAAACCGTTTCTCCCCATTATCAAGTGCGCATCTAGATGAATCAGGTATTTAGAACTAAAATACATAAGGGATGGTAAATACCCACACATGCACCAGAAGTACTTTTCCTCGTTCCCTAAGTCTCTCCAATGCCTTAGGATAGCAATGGTATGGAGATTTCGCCCTCATGTCTCACAACCTTAGTACATTTCCCTGAGACCACATACCATGGCCAGTCCACTCCCCAATCAAGCGAATCCTTCAATCAACAATTGGATGCCCCAGGGTTCTTAGTAGTTCAGACCAAACCGCACAGACCCAGACCTATGGATCTTGTTAGCAAAGTGTCAAACAGACCTCTAGGCACCCTTTTTATTCCGTGGACCCAGAGGTTCTGGAAATGTCCCCCACCAACTCATGATAATGGAACAGATCAAAGAGGATTGTCACTACAATCTGATAATCAAAATCTCAGTCATGTATGCCCATTGATGGATTTGTCCAGATCCCATCCCACATTAGCCCCTCTGTCATATGCCCATGCAGCCACAATGTCCTTCCAATTTCTCAACAAATCACAGGTTTTTTTTCAAATTGCCTGTGAATGTGAATGATCACTGTAATATACACATGAACGACTTTAATAAATTTGATTGTGCCTTTTTTTGTTTGCTGTGGAAATTTCATTTTCTACATATACACTGTCATTAATTCCTTAATTGACACAGGAACATTGGGGAATTTACTAATCTCAGGATAGTGCAAGCTTTATATCTAGCGGTTACCACAGGGGCTTCTGTCATGGGGGTTCTAGGGTACTGATGGTAACCCTGCCCTTATTCAATCCATTGCACTTTTCAGCCCATGGTTATCAGTTTCATGTTAATTTTTCAGAGATTCTAGACCTAATCTACCCCATTATACTGGGTGTAGGATGGTGACAATGACAGTTGGTTCAATTAACCTCAAACAAAATATTCACGCCTTCATGACTTTCTATCATTCTGAAAAATTTCCCTGTTCCCTATTCTGGTAAAGGGCAATGCTTTGGCAGCCACAGCTGAATACTCCACCTTGGACGCTGTAACCAATCTTCCCAAAATGCTTTAATAATAGAACCCTAAAAAGAGATTTTTGACTTAGTTGAAGAAAACTGCTTGCCACCCAACTCTGAGTTTGATATCAACTACCACTTGATGGCTAAATCTTATTAAGATCGATTTCCCACTTTATCTATACACTGCCACTGAGTATCAAACCTAAAAATTTGGATTGAAGAGATTTTGGCTAAGGTATGATAACTAAGAAAATCTTATTAGTGTCATTGACTATGGTTTTCACCCAAAACCTGATGTCTCCCTGTGACCTTATGTGGACTCTGGCCTCTTAAACAATGTTACATTGCCTGATACTTGCCCACTCTACTGGAGGCCACAATCTCCCAAGTGATTACCAAATCAAAAATGTTTTTGAAATTGGACCTAGTAAATGCATTTCACTAGGTATGTAATGGACGGAAAAACCCCTGTTCTGAACGCCATATATTAAACAATACTTTGGTGCATTGACAGTCAACCAAAGCATCATAACCAGGTAGGGAGAGGTTTGGGGCACCGACAAGCAGCCAAACATTCGCCTACTATTGGTTGGTTATGCCAAATCCTCTGGGGGGATTGGTCCAAAACCAACCTACATGAAAAACTCCTTGACGAGGGAAAAGACCAACAGTTAAACAAGGTATGCGAATCCCAAAACAACCTTTATTTTATTATAGATAATAAAATGACCCGCTGACCAGAGCTCATCTGGGGAGCAACTGACAATACTTCCCAAGGAAGGGACATGCTAGGGGGAAAAATTCCAAAGTGAACTTCAGAATGGGCAGGTGCGCCTTATAAAGGCAGTGCTTTGGGGACCTCACCTGAGATATTGATTAGGCTCGCATAAGCCTTATCTACAACTTGGGCAAGGCACAACCCAACGCCCAAAATGACTAAACCAAAAATCATTTTAAATTTTAATATGAATTGAAAAACATTTTAAAATCATTCTGACTCAAATTTGGAAAATCTGAATCTGAGTTGGAATATAACGAATGAGACAAACTCATATGTTACATCACCCCCCACTAAAGGAGGAACCCTCCCCAAAGAGGGGCCCCACAGCGGATGGCTGTCATTACAAGGGCTTCCTGGAGTGAGTTACCTCGAGCCCCAGGAGAATTAACCCAGATAAACTCTGGGCCCCTTGAGGAGATGCCAAATGGCGAGAGCAAATTGGGACTGGGCTGCCAGAATCAGCCCACCAGGCATGAGGATGCACGTCCAGCATGTGGCTGTGTTGCACCCCCTCTCAGGCTCCCATTGGCGATGGTCTTCCCATCCCAACTGGGAAGGTGCTTTCACCAAGAAAATGTGAGAGGGGCGCACAGTCCAGCACGGCTGAATGGCCCCAGTCTGAGGCCACACGCCCAGCACTTAACTGTGTTGTGCCCCCCTCCTGAGCTCCCATTGGTGATGGTCTTCCCATCCCGAGTGGGAAGGCACTTTTTCAAGAAAATGTGAGAGGGGTGCACAGTGCAGTGCGGCTGAACATCTGACCCCTTTCCAAGCGGACCATCTGCGGGTGAGGGAGCCCTGCTGGGGCAGGTCCCCTCAGTGCTGGCAAATCCCTGGTGGGCGGGAGGGCCCACTGGGAAATTAATCTGATGGTCACTTCAGATCCAGGGTTGGCCATCAGTCACTGGATCCCACCAGTGCTGATTCCTCAACAACTGGGACCAAGTGACCACTGAGGTCAGACCAAACTGGGGATCAGCAGCGTGCAGCGCACAACGACTTTGGAATAATGTAACAGATGAAAAAGCTTCAGTTCTGACTGCCATATATTTGAATGATACTTTAGTGCACTGACAGTCACCTGAAGCATCCTAACTGAGTAGGGAGAGGTTTGGGACACCTACAAGCAGCCAAACATTCACCTACTATTGTTGGTTATGCCAAATCCTCTGGAGGGATTGGTCCAAAACCAACTTACATGAAAAACTCCTCGCTGAGGGAAAAGACCAACAGGTAAGTGAGGTATGCAAGCCCCAAAACAACCTTTATTTTATTATGGATAATAAAATGACCCGCTGACTAGAGCTCATCTGGGGAGCAACTGACAATGCTCTCCAGGGAAGGGACATTCTAGGGGAAAAATTCTGAAGTGAACTTCAGAATGGGCAGGCGCGCCTTATAAAGGCAGCGCTATGGGGGCTTCACCCAAGCTATTGATTAGGCTCACACAAGCCTAATCTACATCTTGGGTGAGGCACAACCCAACGCCCAAAACGACCAAACCAAAAATCATTTTACATTCTAAAATGAATTGAAAAACATTTCAAAATCACTCTGACTCAAATTTGGAAAATCTGAATCCGAGTCAGAATGTAACAAATGAGACAAACTCATCCATTAGAAGGTCTGAGTAAAGAGAGCCAAGAATGGCTAACAGCTATCAGAACACGCAATTGCATATACCAGTTTAAGGTCATGCCATTCAAGTTTAAAAACGCCTCTGCTGTTTTCTGGAGGGTTCTCAACTATGCAATAGGTGACATCCACTTTACATGTGTGGTAGCATATATATTGACGACATCCTAGTTCACTCCCCTAGGATGGAGCAACATGAAAATGACTTTATAGCGGTGGCCACCACCTTTCAGCGATTGGGTCTACATGCAAAACCATTGAAATGTGAATTTAAGACAAAGTATAGTTCTTTGGGAACATGGTACTAAAATATGGACGTGCTATCTCCCCCCTCAAAGCTAGAAGCCATAAGAAAGGGCAACCCCCTCAACCCAGAAACAGTTTCACAGTTTCTGGAATCCATTACCTTCTTTAAAATTCTCCTCAGCAATCTTGGAACTGGCCGCCCCCATATCCCCTTAACGGGAAAAAATGCGCTATTCATTTGGTCAGAGGAATGTCAGCAGGTGTTCAAGGCCATTAAGATTTATACCTTAGCAGTCATGTGGCATGCTAATGAAGACAAAAACGTTTATTTTACTGTGTAATGCCTCTGGCACATCCATGGGGTGGTACTGCTACATTAACACAATGGTTGCAAACACCCAGCATCATACTTCACCAAAAATTCATTTGCGCTAAATGCTTGTGGGCAATATATAACAAAGAATTGCCACCATAGCATGGGCAATTGTTCACTGGTAATATCTGCTGCAAGGAGCGAAGCACATGGTGACCATGCACACAGACCACAAGTCTCTCATATATTACCACAAATTACAGAAGTTAGCGCACCAGAAAACCAGAACGTACTGTAATCTCCTAAACTTCAATTTTAAATGCTAATTTGTTAAGGGGTAGCACATATATTACTGGATATACTGAGCAGAAGCCTGCCTGCTGGATCTGATCTTATGGAGGGCGTTAAGTAAGTTATGGTGATTTCCCAAGAACAAGTCTTTCTAGAGCCACCACAGGAATCAGAAATCATTGCTAATATCACATCCCCTGTAACTGTCAATACCCCGCCCCTCAAGCATTGCAGCCAAACCCACAGTCAACCTCATAGGCCTCTCTTAACAAAGTACTCCTGAAACAAGCCCAACAACAAGCGCCAAAGGCTCCCTCACGGATTCTGTAGTGGATGCCCAATCAGGAATCCATGAAGTACAGGCCCTAGGGAACAAGATACAGGCGGGGAGGAGCCCATCTGGTTGGTACTCACAAAAGGATAGGATGATTTAATTCCATGATTGCATATTGATGCCCTAAAATTTCTATGCTCACAAGTCATAAAGGAACATCATGACCCTTTGATAATGGGCACCTCAGAGGCAGAAAGCCATCAACCTGATAAAGAGAGCATTTTGCTGGAACGGACTGACAGGATGCACTACCTGGATAGATCTCTGCCTGACCTGCATGCAATTCAAGTCTGACAGGACAGGACAAAACAGTTATTACATCCGCTGCAACAGGCAGCAGGACTGTCAAAGTCAGTTTTAGTAGACTTTATCAGTAGCCTGCCCACCTTCAAGAGCTTTGAAACAATCATGGTGGTAGTGGACATATTCACAAAATACGCCATGTTTATCTCATGTTTGACAACAATTCATGATGGAGGACATGGCCTGTTTATTTGCAACATCTTCACCATGTTCAGGGTACCACAAGAAGTAATAAGTGATGAGTGATGTATTTCACCTCAAAATCTGGGATGCCCCATGTGAAGTGCTACATACCAAACCGCGCAAATCATTGGCATATCACCTCCAGTCTGATGGACAAATGTAGTGAACCAATCAGTCACTTGAGTGATACCTCAATGTTACGCCACTACTGCTCAGGACACCTGAGCAGGCGACCTGGCCCTAGCCCAGTTTTCATATAACAACTCATTAATTTCCTCTACATGGATGTCACTGTTGTACGCCAACATAAGACATAACCCGCCTTCACAATTAGGCCTCAGATACACACAAACATCCTTGTAGCAGAAAATTCACAACACCTCCAGAAAATACATCAAAAGTGCAGAGTCAGTTGACTATACCTTACTAGGATGCCAAGCAATATGCTGATCAGAAACGCAGAACATCTCTATGATATCATATAGGCAATTTAATAATGGTGGACATGTAGAACCTCAACTTCAAAGTGTCATGTCATAAACTAGCCTATAAAATGGCAAGTCCATTCCCCATTAGCAAGGTTTTTAACAACTAACCTTTCATATGGAGCTACTTTTGAACTGGAAAATTCAAAGTCATTTCATGCTTCCGCTTTGTCCTCTTTTAAGGGTGAGAAGCTAGCAGAAATAGAACTAATACTGATTTAGGGAGCCCCATAATTCAAGATGGAGGAGATTATGTTTTAAGGAGAATCAAGCGGGGAATCCAATTTTCTGGTGAATGGAAAGGGTACCCCATCTATAAAAACATTTGGATTCCTGCCTGGTGCTGTACCAACTGCCATGATTTAATAAGGAACTTCCACGCTTATAACCCTGATACCCTGGCGCCACCTGCTATCAAACCCCCAACCATCGCAGCCATCAAATTTCCCCCTACTACACAAGAATTGTGCTCTAGTACGCGCTCCAGAAGGAGGAGTAGACCCTGTTCTAGGAAAGGGTAATTTATGGGCCCTGACACGTCCATTAAATTAGACTGTATGATACACACCTTTCAAATTGAAGAAGGGGAAGAATCCCTAAGCATTTCTGCTGGAAAAGGTAGCAGATCTAGGGCATACCCTTGAAAAACGTTGGATATCCACCGCTTTCTCATCTTGATTTTATTATTTCCCCAAAAAAGGGAAAGGTTGATTCTGCCACAAATTTAAACATGGCCAAAATTTATGTTAAGAAAAAGTGAGAGGATCTGTGATGAAATCTAAGCGCAAATTAGCAGATCAAAGCCAAACCCTGACAGTGGCGTAATTATCAAGTCTGATCAAGCATAGAACAAGCAGTTGATCAAAAAAATTATTAGAAACATTATGAATGAAGCAAGGATGCTGGAGACTGATAAATGAGAGACTTTTGCCAGAGAAAACTTCAAAAAGGGATACTCACAATGTGCAACCCATAATATGGCTCAAAAGTCCCAGTACTTTGGAGAAAATTCACGCATCTTGTCATCAAAAAGCTTTCTACAATCCTCACACTGCAATACCTAAAGTTATAAAAACCCAGTGCTCTACTAATGTTAGAGTGCTGCACTATTTCATTATATCCCATAAATTGTTAATTAGATCCAAGGAACCATTTAAATTTTATATATTTTCAGAGATTCTGGCCTCCCCAATGGTATCATTTCAACCAATGGAGGGCCCACACTCATCAGTTTCAGTGATTATCATGGCCATATCTCTAGTAATTACAGCATTAGCCTTTCTCAGCATAGAAAACCTCAGGAATTTCTTCTCTGTGAGTGTGCATACTTCATCTGACTAAGGAAATGGATACTTGTATTATATACATGAATTGAATGACTAATCATTCAATTTAATTTACCATAACTATAAAGAAAATGGAAATGCTAATCTGGTGGATGCACCTATGGTGAGAACTAAAGAGATTGAAGCTATTGAAACGATTGTTACTCCCCACTATCAAGTGCATGTCCAGATGAAACTGGGGTTCATCCCTAAAACATATAAGGGATGGATGGAACAGCCTCCACGCTCAATCCAACTATTGACTTTCATTGTATGAAGCAAGGTCAAGATTGTTGCTGGGGCTCAGCCTAGGGGTCAGGATGGGGATGATGCTCATCAATCAATATTTTCCGCATTTATCTCCCTCAGATCTTATTCTTGAACTATCAGAATGGCGATGCTGCGCAGACTGTGGATGCTGTCATGGGTTGTTGAAGTACCCCAAAGTGAGTCAAGTCTTTTCTTGGCATGTCAGTTATCTGACAAAGGTCATTTGAAAGATGATTGGTTACTTGGAGTAGGGTGCCATCAAGAACTACTTAAAAGAATACCTATAGTGAGCCCAACGCCACCATCAGAATAAGAAGTATATGGTGAGCTTTCTTTTTTTATTACAATAAAAACTCTTATGCAACTGATTAGGTGTCTTAGTTTTTGGTCTTAAGGTTAATGTATTTATACAATAAATCATTATTTAAATTCATTAATACCTTTGCCAATGAAATCTGATGCATTAGTGGCAAATTTAAAATTCTGGTGCTCACTACATGGATAGCACTCTCTGCACTACTGCACACCTGGAATATCAACTATAAATCCTATATCAGGCCAGTTTGTCCTTGCTTCAGCAAAAAAACTTTTTGGAGCCTGTTAAGTTTTCAGCTGAAGGTGCAAGCTAAAGTGACTTAACAATGAATTTGAGGATAAATACTCACTTTTTAAATAAAACTCCTGCTCATGATCAGCAAGTTGATTCTCCAATAATCCTCAATAATAGCCAAGTAACTCCGGTATGCTCACCGTTCTTAAGTCTACTGGCAACAACAATTACAAGACCTTCTGTTTTCATACAAAATTAGGAAATTATTCCTCTATGATTGGGACTACTTCACCAGCAGGTAACTGAAGTACTTCTCTTTTGGAAGTATAAACGCACACAACTATCTAATATAGATATAAAGGCAACAGATACAAACATCAGATAGATGACAGATGGACAATAATAATTAATAAACTAAGAGACAGTAGTTATTAATGATCAATATCTAAATGGTAAATGATGATGTTTTATTAATTGGCCAGGTGCCAGTATTATATACCACTCAGTAATCTCCTGGCCAAACTCATCTATAGATGAGTTCATTTATATTATGCCAATCCTCTACTGGTCATGGCAATAATCATGAGATATACTCAAGTCAATTTGGCCTATGAATTGACTAAAAATAACAATCATTTCGGTCTGATTGAAGGCAATTTTACTCTCATAATTGGGACGATTTTGGTTGCAAACTCATTATTAAAATCTTCCCAATTAGAGCTACATCATAACTTGACATCTAACAATAAATGGGGAATAAAATATATGAACATAAAAGATGATGCACCCCTAATTGGGATGTTGGCAGGCCTCTTAATAGCACTAAGTACGCCCTTAATCAGGACGTCTATGTTTAAGTGCTTAATAAATCAAATTCATTAATCAAACCCAAAAATTCCGCCTTAGTGCATTAAGATTAGTGCACTAATTTAGGAGGTGCAATTTATTTAATGCTGTGAGACCACTTTGCACCCAAATGGACCCATAATTGGCCATAATGTGATTATATCATAGCTATTATTAGCTACAATAATTGCTTTGCTTCAGATGCAATCAGAGCGGTTATGAGGTGAATCTGATTTATCATATTATGCATATGAATTGAAAAGGATCAAAGGATCCATCAATGGGAGTAATCTATCAGCATTGATGGTTTTCTCAAAAGGGTTTAATTTTCAAGTCAACCATCAAAATATAACATTTCCCTCCACTTGACTGGAATATAAACCCTGAGTTTTCCCAAATTCATCTTCAATGCCTGAAAACAGCTCATCCTCTGCTTATCACAATTTTGTCACTTCCCTTGAACCTGAACAGTGGCATCAATTTAATAGACTGAACAGAAATATGCATATACATATGTTCTTAAGCTCTCTCTAAGCAGCAGAGTTGAAACATCTTATTCCTGTGCTGACTGTCATAGCGTTTACTTGACCCAAAACCATTTTGGAGGAGGAGGTTGTCCCAGTTGTGGATCCTACCTGAGAATTGATAGGGTATGAACTTCAGTCTCATGCTTCAACAATCGTCTCAGCGGACAGCTTTAGGCATACTTTTGACCCCTAGGAGCCAACCTTTTTGCTCCAACTAGTCTATCAGGATGGCAATCTCCTGGTGGAGTTTATCTTCATACTCAGCCATTTCTCAATGGCTCAAAAAACAATGTGGTGTTGGGGTCATCCAACTGTTCTCATTGGGGCCAACAACTCAACAAAACGTGGGCTAAATCAATCAGCTTTATGACCCCATTCATCTTTTGCTTGCTGAGGATCCCTCCATTTGACCTCAAGATTTCGTTCAGGTCAACAGCTTTGTGGAGGAGGTCCTTGGTTCCTGGTCCATGCCACTATAAAATTGGCCTGATTTTGCATCCTCTTTGGGTTTAAATACCCATGATATTCAGTATGTTTGTTTCTGCTCAGCCGTTTGGGCAGCTTTCAATGCCCTTCATCAGGATAACGCTGATGAATTCCTTCCTAGAATGGCCTTAGTCAGCCATTTTATGCATATTTTCCCCAATTGGATGCCCTCAGGTCGACTATTGCATGTTTCCCCTCTTATCAAGTGGTGGAAAACCAAGTGTATCATGTTCAGTTATTGGCCCCAGAGATTTATCAGTACTGAACTGATTTTTTAGTTGACTGTCTTCTTCTGGGCGCTTGTTTTCCACCCCAATTGCAGGCTCAATCAGGTAACTATCAACAGTTTTGTGCCTCCACTCCCAATTGTTTGCTAAGAGTCATCTACAATAAGTATGTGGCACATCTGGCTTTATGCTTATATGGCCCTTTTCCTTGTCGCCCAGCAACTAGATTGGGCCAAATTGTCACATGAAGATGAAGGATCAGGTTCCAACTCACCTCCCCCTCAAAGCAGAGGAATAAAAATTTACTACTAAAATTTACAATTTTCTTATTGCTTGTAATATAAAATCTTATTAATTTTTTCTTTCTATGTATATAGATGATAATTAGTTTTTTTCTTCTACTATTATTATATATATTTTTTCTTAATATTATTATTATTTCTCATATTTATTATTTTTTATATTTGTATATACTTAAGTATGAATTCTTCTCTTATAATCGGCCCTCTTCCTAAACTTTCTTAGGAATTTAGAATGAACTCAATTATAGACATTCCCCAAATTTTTCTCCTTAATAGTGTAGGAAAAGTTCAAAGTTTTCTCTATAACATCAAATGGCCAACCCAAATGCAATTCAACTTGTGTGTTCAGCCCAAACTGTGGGCATTGCAAAATAATACCTCATCCCCCACAGCAAATTCAGGCAGATCATATTGAGTTTTTATCTTTTTCATGTCAGTCCTTACAAAGTTCAAAGTTATTATCAAAAGCCTGAGCTTGCAGTTTAATTAAGGTTTCTGAAAGTCTTTTGACATACTGAGAATAACTCAATTCAAGGGTTCTTAAAGCAAGGAATACAACAATGGCGTTAAGGCTGGATGCTTCCCATATAGAAGTTGGAAAGGAGACATCTTTGTGGCCAAATGGTAAGATATGTTGTAGGCAAAAATGGCTGAACTGAGAAATGTACTCCATTTGGAGGGCTTCTGAGAAGTCAGTTTTCTTAGGATATTGACAAGTGTTCCATTAACTCGTTCCACTGCACTATTTGTTTCTGGGTGGTATGGAGTTGACAGAACACCATGCACCCCCAATAATTCACTGAGCTTCTGGAGAATAAATGCAGTAAAATTTGTGCCATTATCTGTTAATATGAATTGAGGACATCTGTGCTGATGAATAACTTGCTCCAAGATAAATTTAGCAGTTGTTGAGGCTCCTAAGTCCCAAATAGACCTGGCTTCAACCCATATTTTAAGTGATCAATTGCCACAATAATATATTTGGCTTTTTCATTGCTAATTGGGAGGGGTCCAACCACATCTATAGATATAGTGTGCCAATCAAATTTGGGCCAAACAAGCTGGTTTGAAGTAGCTTTTTGAAAGGGTTTTTCCCCTTGGCACTCTTGGCAACAGCTTAAAGTTTCATGGATGTCAAAATGCATAGATTCTCATTAATAATTTTGCTTGAACTGCACCTTTGTTTTTTTAAAGCCTCCATGGCCGGTGGCCTTATGGGAAGCCAAAATTAAATCTGCTCGAGCTGAGGGATGTGGAAATATATATTTCTTCCCATCAATCACCTTGAATAAGACTCCTTTTTCATTGTAGGTATCCTTTCTTAATTTGGAGAGAATTTTCTGCACTTGTTTGGGCTCATTGGCAAAAGTTCCACTAACCATCTTCTGAAACAAGGCATCTGCAGGTTGGCAGAGGGTTGCCACGATGGGCAGACAGGACAAAAAATCAGCATTCTGATGCTTAGCACCAGCCCAGTGCTTGATGATATAGCCATAAGCCTGCAGCTTAAGTGCCCAGCGAGCCAAACATCCTTCTTGCTCCTTCAAGTTGTTAAGCCAGCTTAAGGATAAATGATCAGTAACTACAGCGAAATGCACACCATGAAGGTATACTCAGAATTTTTTATAGGTATATATAACTGCCAAACACTCTCTTTATGTCACAGTATAATTTCATTCATGGGCATTTAGGGTCTGACTAGCATAGGCTACTGGGTGCTCTTCGCCATATTCTCCAACTTGGGACAAAATGGCTCCAATTGCCGTTAATGACGCATCAGTCTGGACAATAAAATCCTGGTTAAAGTCAGGATAGTGCAACACTGGTGCAACTAATAGGGCTGAATGAAGCTGGTCGAATGCCTCTTGGTAGGCCAAATTCCACTCAAAAGAGACCTTACCCTTAAGTAGGTAAAACAAGGGTTCTCTGATATGAGCAAAAGTCGGCAATAAATTGGCAATAGTACCTGATCATGCCCAAAAATACTTGAATATCCCGCTTGGATTTGGGCCTCTTCATCTTAGATATTGCTTCCAATTTGGCCAGTTGTGGCTGAAGACCTTCTTTATCAATTACAAAACCAAGTTATTCCAGCTAGTCCTTAAAGAATTGACATTTCTGGGGCTTGATCTTCAAGTTTGCAGCTGCTAACCTATTGAAAACCTCTTCAAGGTGGTCCAGATGTTCATCAAAGGTACGGCTGAATATGTTTATATTGTCTAGGTATACTAGTAACATGACAATTTAAGATCGCCCTGTATAGTGTCCATTGCTCTCTGGAAGGTTGCTGGAGCATTACAGAGTCCTTGAGGCATCCGCGTTGGTTGAAATAACCCTTCTTGGGTAATAATGGCGCACTTTTCTCGCTCAGCTTTGGGAAGGTCAATATGCCAATACCCACTAATTAAAACCATCTCTGAGAAGAACTTTGCACCTCCAAGCCTGTTTAGGGCATCATAAATATTCGGAAGAGGATAGGAATCCTTTTTTGTAATGTTGTTAAGCTTCCAGTAGTCAATAACAACCCTGTTGCTCCCATCTTTCTTCTTTACAATGAGAATTGGGGCAGCCCATGGACTCTTGGATGGCATCAACATACCGCAGTCAAGAAGTTTCTTATCTCCTTTGACACAACCTCTTCAGCAGTTTTCAAATTCCTAATCGGCCTCAATCAGATAGGTAAATGGTCTCCAGTATCTATCATATGGGTTACTCCTCTCACACATCCCAGATCAAAATTTTTTGGCGAATATCTCATGGTATTTCTCAAATAATCCTCAAACTCAGTCCTTTTCCTGATCATTTAGTTCCCCTAAATTGGCCACAGGTATGACATTATGCACATAATCCAACTCATCATCAGGAAGCCCTAGCTCATCCAGGGTTCCAAAATTGTGGAAAATTTCAATCTCCGTTATAGGAATCAAATTGGAGATAGGCAACCACCTGGTGCCTTTTGATAAAAATTGGCCTATTTTGCATGTTTGCACAGAGGATACTGATTTCTTGATGTCCAGGAATAATTATCCCAGGCGCCACATTAGGTTCAAGTCAAGTTTTGGACCAAGGTTATAAACTTTGCCATAAAACCCTTCTGGGATTTGAATTGTTAGCCCAGTCAATATTAGCTTAATGAGTACTCATTCCCCTCCTCATTGTCAGAACAATTTGATATAAAAATTTCAATAAACTGAACATCTCTTATTTCCATCTCATTGTCACTATATTTTCTAGCAGTTTTGAAAGCTGATTGTCCATGACCATATTAGATAGTTGTATACCCTGTAGTGAGCACCAAAATGTTAAGTTTTCAGCTGATGGTACAAGCTAAAATGACTTAACAATGAATTTGAGGATAAATACTCGCTTTTCAAATAAAACTCCTGCTTGTAATTGGGAAGTAGATTCTCCAATAATCCTCATTAATAGCCAAGTAGCTCTGGTATGCTCATCATTATTAAGTCTACTGGCAACAACAATTATGAGCCTTCTGTCTTCATACAAAATTAGGAATTTATTCCTCTATAATAGGGACTAATTCTCCAGCAGGTAACTGAAGTACTTCTCTTCAGGAAGTATAAATGCACACAACTATATAACATATTTAACCAAGGCAAGCTGACCAGGGGACAGACATTACCAAAAGAAAGAAATGACATGAAACCTGAACAGGGTCAACTCCATTGAAGAAAGTTTTTTCCACCTCCGGATTGGGACTCAAATTTTTCTGGTTATGTCATGGGTAAGGTTTTCATGTTATTAGACCTACTAACTGCCAATAGCTTCCTTTGGCTGGCACCCCAATTGATGTGCAAAGGGTGGGAATCAAACCTGCAACCCTCAGGTTGGTAGCTGTACGCCCTACCAACTCGCCTTCCACCCCCTACAACTATCTAACATAGACATAAAGGCAACATATAAAAATATCAGATAGATTACAGATGGACAACAATAATTAATAAACTAAGAGACAGTAGTTATTGTACTTTTCTTTCCAATTACTATCGCCTTTAGTAATATGATTCAACTCAAACAGCGTAATTTAATAATCAACACCAGGTGAGATAATTATGAATAAAGTAAAGAGCTGGGTGAATGCGGTAAAGGGCAGCAGACCTGGACCTGCACCACCCAAAGGTACCAAGCGCACAGGTACAAATGAAAGTCTCAGCAAAAATAAAAAAACCAAGGTGGCGCCCCCGCAGGTTTCATTAATTTTTTGGTAAAATACTGCAGCTACTTGGAAGTATCCCAATTGCAACCATTGTTATTGATGGAACATGGGATATGAGTTTTCCTGGGCGTAGAAACAAAGATAACGTGGGAAAAGTTTGGCAAAGCCCAACATAAATTTTTCCCACACGCGGTGTACTTAACAACCCGTACTATCCGCAGAGGTTGGGTAGATCTTGGGTTCAAAACTGTAGAAGAAGTGAAAGAAGCAGCGAAGGTCAGAGTGGTACTCAAACTTCCTGATGGACAGCAATTGGTCCCAACCAAATGCACCTGTTGGACTTAGTCCAAAGACATTTTCATAATTTTTGATTATCTTCCGACCACAATGGCATGCAAAGTAGTCAAAAGACATCTCCAAGAAGGCTTTGAAGCCTACAAAGAAATCAAACAATTTGAAATGCAAAGATTCCAGATGATGCCAACCCTTAGCACAGGGAAGGCAATAGCAATTATTTCACCAAACCAGGATGTAGTAGAGGATATTACAAAAATCCCCCACATTGCATCCTTCACCATTGAGGGGAAAAATCCCAGCTGTTCCACACAACAGTGGAAAGCGCACCCCCATATGCAACCACTGCCAGGCCTTTGGGCACAAGCTTCACGCTTGCTACATAAAAGAAGGCCTGAGAGAAATGGAATTCTGTGGGGAGGAAATGGGCGAAGATGACTCAGAGTATGCCAAAATCACAGATACCACACAAGCATTCAACTGGGGAGAACATGGGCAATATAAAATAGTTGACCCTATTTCCCCAAAAGAATGAAAAATGGCAAACTAGCTCGCAAGCTGGCCACGGCCAAGGAAAAGGCAAAGGCCTCAGTGGAACCAACCATATTGCTGAAACAGATCCAGGAAGACATGGATAAATTTAAGTCAATGAACCAATCAGATCCCGCAGAAAACCATACACCCAATATGACCAGATTGAATTTGATGGAACCCAATTCAGAAGTGAATGCAGCAATATTGGGGTTCAGTGCATCCCCAGAAATTGCGGAATTTAACCCAATTGGGGAAGTAAAATCAACGATGAAATGTGCAAGAAAATTTGTGTTCAATAAAAACCCACATGTGCACCATAATAACATATTGAAACCAAGCAAAGCCAAGAGAGGAGCAAAAACTGCAGCAATTAAAGGGGCAGAATACATCCCAACTCCTACTCATGGTTATGCTCTCCACAGCAGAGATGCAGTGGAGAGCAATGTGAGCGAGGTAATAGGGCTGGGGGGCCCTGCTAACCGCTCCTGAGGCGCATTGGGCATCTCAGTAGAGATAGGGATGCTGAACATAGCGGGACTCAAGGCCTTAACGTCCTGGGCCAAGAAGTTGAGTCTCCTATGAAACCCACTTTGGATATCCTGGCAGTGCAGGAAACCCACTGTCCACAGGGAGAGGAGGAGGCATGGGAAAAAATGCTCCTCCCAACAATATTGTTTTGGTCACTCCACTGTGGGGTGATAGTATGTGCAAACCAAAACTTTAAATTTATTAATAAAAATTCAAACCTGGATGGCCACGTACTCGCCATAACCTTCTCATGGCACACCAAAGTGCATACAATAGCCAGTGTGTACACCCCAAATGGTGCACATGACCAAAGAGAATTTTTCACAGTCCTAAAACAACTAAATCTACCAGCAAATACTTTCATAATGGGAGACATGAACTGCTGGATTAACCCAGAGATGGACCAATGGCCATATACAACGGAGATACCACAAGGGCAAGTGGAACTCCAAGTACTAAAGGCCACCCTGGGACTATATGATCCACTGCCAAAAAGGCAATCCCTGCTACAAAAAATGACACGCCAACATGTACATAATGATACACTTGTCTCTATGTCGAGGATAGACCTAATACTTGCACCAATAATTTTCCTTCACCAAATTCAAAAATTTAAAACTGAAAAAATCAAATTCTCTGACCATTGGCTTATTTCAGTGTCTTAAAAACCAGCGGAACAAAGCACCCAAGCACCCAGATGGTGCAGAATACACCCAGAAAGTTTAGCTGACTCAGAATTTCAATCCTGGATGGAGGAAATATCCTCAACCCAGGATTTTCAAACACCTTTTTGCTTGGACCCACTAACCACCTGGGAAAATTACAAAAATCAACAACCCAACAATTTAAACATAAATTGTCTAGAAGACACAGGGAAGTTTCAGCCATTATCAAACACACATTTCTGAAAATGACCATCTAGAAAACAACATACCAAGAATGGGATATAGCCATGGATGGGGTCGCAAATGGGCGGAGGTTTCTGCTCAGCTAAACACCCTGATCTGCAAACACTAACACCAAGTTGGAGTCCAATATAAAGGCAAAAACATAAGAGATGGAGAAACTTGCTTGAGCTACTTTTTCTGCTGATTCCATGCCTGGAAAATACAATAGCTTGTACACAGGTCCATTGACTGGACAAATCCATAGTAGAAACACCAGAAGAAGTCACAACCAAAGAGCACAGGTTTTATATGAAATTGTATAAATCTGAGCCAGTCAAACCTTAAAAAAAATCAAAAAATTCCTTTGAAGTGCACATATCAACACTGCGGTCCAAAATAACAATTTAATTAACCTAATATTGCATGAGTAATTATGGGGAGTAGTACTCAGTGCACCAAGAGGGAAATGCCCTGGACCTGATGGGATTCCCTATAAATTTTATATAAAATAATTTACTAACATCTCTAACATTCTTCTAGCTTCAATGAAAAAGTGTATTATGGAAACATGCCTCCTACCTGGAGGCAAAGAAGCCTACACGGTCACTTTATTCAAGAAAGGAGACAGATTAGACCTATCCAACTGGCGCCCAATTTCCTTAACTAACACAGATACAAATACTTTCACAAAAATTAAGGCCAAACGACTAGGAGAAATTGCAACTGATGCGATAGCCCATCAGAATATGGATCTGTTCCAAGAAGATCCATATGGGATAACATACACACAGTTGCAAATGTCTGCCAGTCCAAAACCTCTGGAGCACTTGTCTTTTTAGACCAACAAAAGGCATATGACATGGTGAACTGGACCTATCTTAGGGCCTGACTTCAAAAATTCAAGCTTCCAAATAGCTTTATAAACTGGGTAATGCTGTTTACAGAGTCTGCAACCATGGCTGTGCGGGGAGCAGGCTTCTTAACCAACCCAGTTATCCCAAAGAGAGGACTAAAACAAGGAGACCCCTTAAGCCCTCTACTCTACAACTTTAGCTTAGACTCCCTAATCCAAAATACAAACACACTTCTCAAGGGAATCAACGTCAAGGGCCAACCACCAGTCAAAATGATGACCTTCACTGATGATTGTGTGGTGGGCATATCCAACAATCAGGACGCTTGCAGAATTGAGAAGATAATACAAGACTATTCAGCCATAAGTAACGCATCACTTAACACTGGGAAAACGGAAATCATACTCCTGGGGAAATATCAGACCCAGTGGACGCCATCTACATGAGGCCAACAAGCTAATACAACATCAAGACTCCTGACCAGACATAGGAGGCAAAAATTAGCAACGACCTCACTGAAACTTCCATTCATCACCAAGCCAACAGCTGGCCCTGTTCGTCACTTGGGAGTATGGTTAGAAGCAGGAGGTTACGCTAACTCCATGATGGGAAATCAATTATTAGATAAAATAACAAAACGCATTGCCTCCTTACATGGACACCAAACAGGTCTAACAGGAAGGGTCACGGTAGCCAAATCTATATTTCTATCAATAATATGGTTCACAGCTCATGCAATCGCTTTCTCACCATCCTTCTACAACACAATCCACGCCCTATTACAAGGATGGCTATGGTCCAACCACAACCCCCCTGTATGCCTCAAAACCCTATTTGGCTCTAGAAGGAATGGAGGTATGGGGCTTACTAATTACGTAGAGCAAGCAACTCATATACTGGGATCCTGGATAGCTCAGGTGACTAGCTCAGATCTTCCAGATACACACTGGGCTAGAACAGCAAGATATAACTTCACACGTGCACTCCAATTATGAAACCCAGATCACCCAAACACATTAATCAAATATCTGGCATCCCACCCCACAGCTGCAGGACCATACGGCACTCCTGCACATTTCAAATGAATACTTCTAGCCATGAGAAGAGTGACATGGCGGATTCACATAAATGGTCAAACCAGTCACCAAGGACGCCCAAGGCTAACTCACAGACAGGAGATCAATGGTCAAATAGTCACAGACAATATAATAAGCAAAAGCCCAAGTACCATAGCCAGGATAGATTACCTGGACCATATGGACATACCATACAACCTGGAGACCCAAAGAAGAGTATGAAGATACACACATCACCCTCTACTCCAACCCAGGATAAGAGCACATGTATGGAGGTGCATGAGGAGAGTATACTGAACAGCTGAACAGTCAAATGCCACTCACACCTCATGTACAATATGTGGTCAGTATGGAAGCTAGACCACCATTTAGAACAATGCCCAACATCAGTGGCTGTATGGAAAGAGGCCATGCGCCTTTTTCACCAAGAAAATGGACATCCATTCAGCCTAGCAAGGAACATGTTTGCTATAAACATGGACTCTCCTATCCACCCATATCTAAGGGCGTTAAGAGTAGCAATAGCACTATGGAAAATACATACAATGGTACTGGATTTGTTCACAGGAGCAGCGCCAACAATCCAAGAAGACATTCATTGCTTCCACAGCCATATATTGGAACATTTCCAAGCATGGCTGTTTGGACATATGACCCCCCATAACAGAAGGTTAATCAACACATGGTTCCCCATATGATTCCTAAAAGTTGATCCTTTCCTTCACACATGCTGCATCCAAGAATAAGCCAGCATAACTCCCCTTCCCTACCGTCCTAACTTGGTGATCCTGGAGACAATAAAAGGGGCCTTGAACCCTCTGGGGTGTCTTTAATTGTCAAATTTCATTAGTTTTCTCACTATATTGGAAGTGCTTGTCCCCTGGTTGACCTTCCCCAAATATATACTAAGAGACAGTAGTTATTAATGATCAATATTTAAATGGTAAATGATGATGTTTTATTAATTGGCCAGGCACCAGTATTATATACCTCTCAGTAATCTCCTGGCCAAACTCATCTATAGATGAGTTCATTTATATTATGCCAATCCTCTACTGGTCATGGCAATAATCATGAAATATCCTCAAGTCAATTTGGCCTATGAATTGACTAAAAATAACAATCATTTCGGTCTGATTGAAGGCAATTTTACTTTCATAATTGGGACGATTTTGGTTGCAAACTCATTATTAAAATCTTCCCAATTAGAGCTATGTTATAACTTGACAAATAACAATAAATGAGGATAATAAAATATATGAACATAAAAGATGATGCACCCCTAATTGGGATGTTGGCAGGCCTCTTTTTTTAGTACTAGATGGTGTTGGCAGGCCTCTTAATAGCACTAAGTACGCCCTTAATCAGGACGTCTATGTTTAAGTGCTTAATAAATCAAATTCATTAATCAAACCCAAAATTCCGCCTTAGTGCATTAAGATTAGTGCACTAATTTAGGAGGTGCAATTTATTTAATGCTGTGAGACCACTTTGCACCCAAATGGACCCATAATTGGCCATAATGTGATTATATCATAGCTATCATTAGCTACGATAATTGGGTTACTTCAGACGCAATCAGAGCGGTTATGAGGTGTTTCTGAGTTATCAGATTATGCATATGAATCAAAAAGATTCAAAGGATCCATTAATGGGAGTAATCTATCAGCATTGATTGTTTCTCAAAGGGTTTATTTTCAAGTCAACCATCAAAATCTAACAGAATCTATAAATCAAAGTGATTCTACCCTTTCTTACTTTCAATTAAATAGCTTAGATAATGATGATACAGAAGCTTCAATCATGGAGCTTACTCCAGCTAGTCAATTGGAGCCCTAAACAATTGACTCAAGTTTATAACATCTCAACAATGCAGATTGACAAGGTTTCTTAATGGTTACTCCATGGTTATCATCTTTTTACCAATAAATTGAGGATTTCTTGGTCATGTTTCAAGAACACAAGTTTCTGGATTTTTATATAAACCCTATCATTTATTCATTGGAATTGATATTAGAGCGATAGCTAAGCAGCTTGCCTCCCACAAGCAGATTAGCAAGTAGTTTCTAGATACATACACTCTTCCCTTTTCCAGTTCCAGAAAATTGTTGCTCATCAACATATTTACCTTAATGACCTGGATGCATTTTATGGAAGCACAAAAGCAATATAATTCCACTTATTTGAACAATTGGATGATACATATGATCTAAGAGCTGTTGTTATGTGCAAGCAAAATTATATTCAAGATGCCCATTAAAAGGTATATTGACTGGCTGCCCAGCTTAATGTTAATATGGTGCAGATTATTATTTACATTATGATTAATTGTGAGTATTTCTTAGTGAAATGCTGATAAAACTAACCTCTGTACCCAAGATGAAAGTTATTTGTGGGCAAAAGTGGAATGACATACCTGAGCTGAAGCAGCCAACCATGAGGCCCAGAAAACTAAATATATTAAGGTGGGTCAACCTTAGGATATATATTCCACACTGAGAATGTTTTCTAGCCAGTACAGGTTTTTAACTCAAAACCTGTACTAGGGGTGGAAGCAGTTTTACCCACTTGGCTAACTACCATTGAGGCCCAGCAAACTAATTCTGATGCTATTTACCAAATAAGATATAATTTAGATGTCCAAACTGGCTGACTCTCCAAGCTGATGTCAGGGCATGATGACTTATTAGCTAAATAATAAAAGACTCTGAACTTCATCAATGCTGCAATGATGATCTATATGATGATTTGGAAGGGTGGTTAGCTGAGAAGGTAAAACTGCTTCCACCTAAGTGCAGGTTTTATGTTCAAAACCTGTACTGGCTACAAAAATTCTCGGTGTGGTATGTTTGTCCCATGGTCAACCCACCTCAAATAAAGATCTATATGATAATTTGGATGGAGAGGTTCTCTCTAATACTAATTTATATTAATAAATAGGTTCCCTGCTTCAATTGAATACTCAGGACCAGAAAGTGAAGGCACTATTTAATTAAAGCCTTATTTGAAAGTGGATCTTTTGTCCACTTATAAAAATTATTCAAGTTGAAATCATGATGAAGGCATAACATCACCATCTTTCACATATGGTAAAATCAGTTCAAGAGGAGATTAAAAATGACCTTTGCAGAAACCATCAGTTCAGTCAAGGGAAAAAACCTCAGAGATTTTATTGATGAGCAGGAAGTTCCTCAATTGAGACTGATACAAGGTAATAAGATGCCTGTTATGGGCCAGAATTCTTTTATGACTGGTCCTCATGAGACTTCAGTATAACCATTTTGCAATATGTCCGCAACCTTTGCTGGTACCCTGTGGATGCCTTCCACTTTGGTCACTTTTACAGCTCAATGCTTGGATGCTCCTACCCCTCCTATAACTTAGCCCAGTAAGTCATGCAATAACATTGCAGGCTCTTTGGCCCTGAGACCATGAAAGTCAATTTCATGTAACCCTATTAACTTACCCAAGTTAAACAAGGATGTGAATGTTCAACAGCTTATTGATATATCTAAGATTAGTATAGAGGTGCCACTTATTATAGCAAACTTGCCACAATAATGAACTCATGGACTTTTAAAGTCAGATATAAGTTATGCCAAAGCTTAGAGGTGTTGCTTTGGCTTACTATTATGCCAATGACCTTTTATAAAAAAATTTGGTTGGGCAGAAAGGATGACTACATGGAAAACTAAATTTCTTAATATCCCCTTCAGAAATTATGAACCCCTGGAAGTTTTGTCAATTATTTTATTGGTAAGTGCAATTGTTATCTGGAGCAGACCTTATTGATGACTTTTATGGTCGGATTGCCCTTTTCCATGTCAGCAAGCCTTAAAAGGAGTTATATTGTGTTTTGTTACCAGTACTGAATGAAGATCTTAATATACTCAAATAATAAATTATCTCCGCTATTGCGCTGCTATTTTTTAGGCGCCTTACAGAAGTTATCATGAGACTCATAGTAACCATAATAGGCCTTTTTCTGTAAAAGGGGTTGACTGAAACTCAGGGGCCTTGTTCTAATGAATTGAAGGCTTGATCCATAACTTTTCATCTTTGAAAAAGAATATGGCACTATGAAAATAAATGCTCTTAGGTTGCCCCTAAGTTAAAGGTCCATGTGGTGAACCAAATCGTTGATGATGATTTGGGAAAAGAAATGGTGGAGTACTTAAGGTATACCCTACTCCTGCCAAATACATAATATCCCATAGGAAGAGAACCCCAAAGAGCCACTATGCGCTAACACATTGAGTATCAATAACTTAGAAGCCCATCTTTCATATTATTATTGTACTTGTCAACAATGTGGTAGCTGTGCCAACTCACTTACAGAAGAAACATGAAGCAAGTTAGAACAGAAAGTATTTAAAAAGCCTTATGTCCAGAATTGAAGCATCAAGAGTTTCTGGTCCCCTCTGGTGAGGTCCCCAAGCTGGACAAGTCCAAGTGGCCATACCAATGAGAGTATTAATGGAATCCTACCCTCAGTTATGTGATAAATTGCAGTCTTATCTAGGTCAAGCTGACGATTTTAGTCAACTTACTATAAACCTCTGATGCTTATTATTTTTAGTGTAACTTCCTTAATATTATGGTAAATAAGCTCAAGGGAAGAGCTATTATGGATAGTGAGGCACCAATCATATGGTGTCCACCAAACTAGTAAACAGTCTTAGCTTTGCGTCCTTTATTGATCATTGTAAACAATATGTAACTGTGAGGCCCACTTTAACTACATCTGAAGGAGCTTACAGTTTGTTGCCACTGAGATATACGCACTGTTATTATCAGCTCTGACATAGTTTTACCAAAACATACTTATGACTTTCTTATTGAGACCTCTTTTGTGAGGATTTATAGATTAAGGCAGACTTTAAGGAAAATACATTTAATTATTGGGACACCCCCTTCCTCTTTACCATAACTGGAAGAATCCCATACCTGTTCCCCAAAATTAGGTATTTATACTCGTCTTTAAAAGAGGCATAGTGTCAATTAAGTATCAGAAGATACATAATAGGAACAAGCGGTGTGTCAGGATTTCACTGAATTTGCATATCTCCAAAAATCCCCTTCCTCAATTCCCCTGACATCATCAGAAGGAGCGAGCAATCTATCACAATCTATCAAAGTTAATGATCAATCAGATCCCAATCAACTGATTGAAGATTTGATCGCGCAGAGATTAATTCACTCTGATAGATTACAAACTGTAAAAAAGCCTATAAATATTTCCTCTTTTCAAAAATAAAAATTAGGTCGAGTTTAACCTGTATTTTCTTATTTACTTCATTGCATTTTTGGAGAATCCGCCCAGTGTAACTTTGAGATACAACCTGCCCCATTGGAAGTGTAATTCAAAACTTCCAGACTGGTGCTCACTACAGGGGCTCTCTGAGTTATGCACCAGTGACCACGTCTATCACCATGGATTCTCAATTTTCGCCTGACGAGGCTCAAGATCAAGAGCAAGGCAGTATTTTACGATGGGTCCCTTCAATTGGAGCCCAAATCCCAAGATTACCCTCCACGTTGGAATTTTGGGCCAACTTGGAATTCTATAATCCTAACTTAAGTTTTGCCTCAGACTTTCAAATGCCACCTGAGGCCTTGCAAAATATCATCAATCAATTACTTGAAGGGGCTCTAATCCCTGGAATACGTTCTACCCAATCTCAATCAAATGCAGTACCTTCTATATTGTGAGAAGTGCTGCAAACCTCTCAAATGCCAGGGATTGGCTCTGAACAATATCTACAACAACTTGTACATCCTACATTATACCACTTGCTACCTGTAGTTGGAATGCACCATCAAGGGATGCTCAATTTACTAGAAGGACTCCAATCCTTGAATAATTATATTTCTGAGTTTTTCAGTCAGCCTCCAAGTTTAGCTGAGATAATCGTGATGCTATTATTAATAATTGAACTTCCCTCAACGAAGTACAACAGCAGCTCATTCAGTTTGATCATGGGATATCAAATTTTATTGATGTACAGTTTCCAAAAAAGGTTCAAGAGATCCAGAAGGAATGGAGAGAGGGTGTTTCCCAACTCTCTGAGCATAGTCAATCAATGGAGGAAGAAATTAGAACCCATCTTTTTCAATTGGAACAATTGTACTCAGGAATTCAGTTCTGGGTCAATGAAGTAGAGAAAACCTCTGGAAATATGGGTCCTCCTGGGGTAGAAGGACCTCGTGGGCCACCTGGAGGTGTAGGGCCTCGTGGACCTCCTGGAGCTGATGGGCCCCATGGACCCCCAGGTGCAGATGGACCTCGTGGACCTCCAGGCGCTGATGGTCATTCAGGATCTTATCAGCAAATTAACTCTCTCATGAACATGATGACCCACTTATGTGAACAATTCTCTAAGGTGGCCAAAGAATGCAACCTAACCCCTGATGGGGTACCAATTGACCCCCTTTTGACTCTGCAGTCCTTGTCTGATGAATTGATCAATTTGGGAAAGTGGGCCAAGGACACTGATATCTTATTACATGCTTGTGAATCAAAAGGGGAATTGCTCCAAGCGAAAATTGAGACTCTGGAACTCAAGTACAATGCACAACAGGAACAGATTTTTGAGCTATCTCGCCAACTAGATGAGAAAGTAGGGCATGCAGACCTGAATTGACAGATTAATGAAATTTGGATGGAAGCTGTTGGTCCTTACCCTCAATTTTCTTCTCAAGCTTCAGATTCTGCCTCTTATGTGTCTACTCAATCTGAACAACCTGGAGTGCATGTTTTGACTACCAATGCTCCCATGAGTTTCAAGCCAGTATTCAAGGACAAATACTCCCCAGGGGAAGGCAGCATTATCGCCTTTCTATATCTGTATGAAAAGGCATTAAGTGAGGCCACGGATCACCAAAAGATGAATTACTTGCCTAATTGCCTTACTCAATTGGCTCAAGATATTATGGTTCCCCACTTAATGACTTGCTCTACTTGGGCTCAAGTCAAAGAAGCATTGATCAAAGAATTTGGAAGTGAGCAGACCCTATCTTCGCAAAAACAGGCCTTTATGGGTATACAGCCCCACCAAAATGAATCTATTAAGGACTTTGCTCATTGGTTCTATTGGGAAGCTCAAACTCTTGTAGCCTGTGGTCAGTTAAACTTGGATGATGCAATAACCGCAGTTCTGTCAGCCTTTACTACTAGGACGCAAATGCAAGTTTATCTGATCAGTGTCAAAAAGAATTTCTGAAGTATTTTGGATATTAAGGAGGCCTTATTGGAGTTGCCCCCTCAATTCTCCAAAAAACCCCGAGTTTATGAGTCTCCTAGACCTAGTCAGCCCAAAGTCTTTGCCATGCCTGAGAACACTAGAGCGATCCAGTGTAATTACTGTCATCGCTACTTTCATACTGAGGATCGTTGTTTTAAAAAGGAAGCAGATGAAAAAAAGAAAAGAGATAAGACCAATAAGATTCTTCACCTTGATAATGATGTGAGTGCGCAGCAAGAGCAGCAAAGTTCAATTGAGTGTAATAAAGATGACCATTCTTCTTATTCCTTGCCCTCCTTATTGGCATTATCCTCTCAGTTTGGAAGCACCATTACCCAAATTAATTTCCAAGTAAATCAAATCAATGCCAAGGCTATCATAGATACTGGATCCCCAGTGAATGTTGTCTCCTCCAAATTGGTCAAACGGATCAAATTAACCCCCAATATTTCTCATTATGAAGAATATGGCACCGCTGGCCCTCAGAGTACTCAGTCTATTGGAGCTTTTTCATCCCTTCCTCTGAAAATTGGGAAATTAACCTTTACCATTCCAGCGATTGTGCTCAATAATTTGAGTTATGACCTACTCTTGGGAACTCAATTTTTATGAGAATTTGATGGAATTATCAACTACCCTGACTCATCGTTGTCTCTCTTGGGGTATCAGTTCCCTTACTTTTATCTGATCATGCTTCCACTCAACGTCAGTTATGTCTGCTAGAAGGAACTAAAAGGTCTTATTCACTTCAGTATCAGGTTGAAGATCCTCATGTAAAATTACCTCCTACCATGGCTGATATTGAAGAGGGAATGCCTATTTTTTCTCCTGAGAAATTAGTTATTCCACCAAAATCACAAGTGATCATTAATACTTCTTTGCACTTTTTGATTCCCAAGGGGCATTTGCTACAAGTCCAGGGCACTGTCAATCCTTCTGCCAAAGAACTCTTGCCTTGTCCTGGAATATTGGATTATGCTTATTCAGGCTCTTTATCTGTCTTACTAGCAAACCTTACTGATGTGCCAAAACTGGTAGATTGAGAGCGCCCAATTGCTTATGTCAAGCTGTTACCCTTATCTTGTATCTATGATGTTAAACCCTTTGGGAGTTTACAAGACTTTGGATTGGAGAGTGATCAGGAAATCCTTACTGTGGGACCTGCTATTGGGAAACATCTCTCTAAGGAACAGGAGAAACAAGTGCTTCAATTATTGGATGAATATTCTGACATTTTTGCTAGGCATACTTACGATTTTGGGAAGATGAAAGGTGTAGTGCACACTGTTGAAACTGGTGATCACCTTCCTATCCATGTGAAGCCCTATCATAAATCCAAAGTAGAAGAAGCCCAGGTTACTAAGGAGTTGAATCAATTGCTGGAGGCTGGATTATTGACAGAAGAGGGAAGAGAGCGCAAAACAAAGGAACTCAAAAGATATGACTTGGCACACTTGGGTGTGGCTAGGAGCCATGGGTGGTGGATGACTAGACCTTAGGTGGCATGGCAGCTCAGGGGCTAGTAGGGTGTACCGTCTATGGAGACTGTGAGGTTTTCAATGTCATAACGAAGAAACCAGATTGGAATCCAGTTGCCCATCCATTTCTTCCATTTTTGTTGGAGTGATCTGAACATTCAGGCTTGGAAGTGGTCATCCAAATGGCTGTGGAACCTGAAGATGGCTTGGTTGAAATTGTGGAGGATCCCGTTGAAAGCGTCGAGGGTAATTGTGTGAATGGACCATATTGCAATACTCACAATTTGAGCCCTTAGCGTCTGGGGGATAGGAGAGGCCATGTTGAGTGCCAGGATATAGCGGGATAGTCGGAATTCAGCTGTTGGTGATTGTTGAAACAAGTGCATCACGTTGGCCCAGATATGCGCGGATGGCGGGCACTCTTCCAGGCGGTGTGCTGGTGTGTTGGGTCTGCCGCAGATGGCGCACGTCTTGAACATTGAGAAGGTGTGGTCAGCTGTTATAAACGTATGGCGCATGTAGCGCCCCACTGTGGAGCACACTTGTGGGGATAAGAGGGGGCAGGTGATGAGGTCCCACACCTGCTTTTGGGTGCGCAAGTCATATGGGACGTGTTGGTAGTCTAGGTAGTCAATCTGGGATAGAGGAAAGGATGGTAGTGGGGCAGGCGCGTTAGTCACCGTTTGTCCCCTGTGGAGTTGCATGTAACCAGTTTGAGGGTGAATGTCTTCAGATTGCTGTGCATAGGAGAAGCTCCAATCCCCTTGTCTTAGGCTGTACAGGATGCGTTTGGAATATCATTTGGTGTTGTGCAGTCTGGTGGCAGTTGGATGTGTTGCAAGGTACTTCATCAGAGTTGCAGGGTTGGAGGGGGACCTCAGATGTAGTGCCCTTGCGAAGTTGGTTTGAGCTGTCTTAGCCCAGTGGGGGGATGGTGGGTTGGGTGACGTTGTAAGAGCTACCCATGAGCTGAGGATTTGCGTTGCTCATTCTGTGAAGTTGAGCAGCCCCATCCCGCCTTTCTTCTGTGGGCTGTACATGATCTCCAGCCTGACAGGTGCGCGGTAACCAGACCATAGCCAGTTCTGCAGGAGCTTGTAGACTGCGTTGGTAAAGTTGGCGGAGAAGGAAACTGCGTGGGCAGCAAACCATAACTTTGACATGATCAGGGAGTTGGCTAACACAACTTTTCCGGTTAAATTAGCTTTACTTCTCTGCATACATGTCATTCTTTTTGTGATGTTGTCCAAAGTGTTGGTTTCGATGGTGTCAAGTGCATATCCACCAGCTTCGAGCCATATGCCCAGATGATGGACTGGGTTGGTGGCGGGGTGGTGTGCAAAGGGTAAATACAGTGGTTTTACTGGCTTGGATTGTTGTTGTGTGGTTGGATGTGTGGTTGGTTGGTTTGTGTGGTGGTGGGAGGGTGAGGCCCAGTTCAAACTGAATTTGCCCATAACAATTACCTCTGTTTTCTGTTTGTTCAGCATGGCGTTACTCACTGATTCATACTGGTGAATAATGCGCTCAATCGCCCTGGAATCCCTATTGCCTGAGACTCCAACAACGCAGTTGTCAGCAAAGGCGAGCATTTTGGTTTGTAGTTACCCTTCTAACCTGATTCCAGTGAGCTTTGAGTTTACAATGCGGAGGAGAGAATCAAGGGTAAAATTGTATAGTAGGGGGCTAAGCGGGTCACCTTGTTTGAGGCCCCTTGGGGGGTGATGGTGTCAGTTAGGAAAACTGGGCCTCTGATTGCAAACCTGGCTGAGCGCATTAGGAGGAGCGCCCAGTTTATAGGACGGGGTGGTAGGTTATAAGCCTTTAGACACTGTTCTAGACAACCCCAGTGCACTTGGTCATATGCTTTCTTTTGGTCCAGGAAAGCAAGGGCGCCTGTGGGGTTAACTTGGCAGATGTTGGCAATTGTGTGGATGTTATCCCAAATTGAGCGATTTGGGATGAAGCCAAACTGATGGGGGGAGAGGTCTGTCTGAGCAATGCAACCCAGACGCTTAGCTAAGATTTTAGTTATTATTTTGGTGTCAGTATTGGTGAGAGCGATTGGACGCCAGTTGTTTAGATCTGCCTGGTCTCCTTTTTTGAAGAGTGTGACCACATATGCGTCTTGGCCGCCAGGTAGAGGGGTTGTGTCCTCCAGGCACTTGTTCATAGTTGCCAGTAGTATTGGTGCGATATAGTCAAAATATTTTTTGAAAAATTCATATGGTAGGCCATCAGGCCCAGGGCACTTGTTGCGCGGAGTTGATCTTATTACCTCCTATAGTTCATCTTTAGTGATGGGTGTGACAAGGTCTGGTTGATCAGCTATATTGTCAATATTAGTGGATGATAAAAATTTTCCAATTTCTCTAGGTGATGCAAAATCCGCCGTGTACAGGTCAGTGTAAAATTGGTGTAATTCAGCTGATATTTTGGATGGTATGGACGCCAGTGTGTCATCTGCTCAACAGACCTGTGTTCAAGTTGCCAAAGTTGAAATTGGTTTAAAATGGTGGAAGAGTTGGGCCATGTGAGTTTCGCCGGATAGGATGTATTTTGATTTGTAGCATACTTCAGCGTAGTGATGGTGTTTTCTAAAGAGGGAGTTTACCTGTGTAGATAGCTGGAACCACAGGCAGCCCCATTGGGGGGTGTATCCCTCATGAGGTGTGTTGTTTTATAAGTGCTGAAGCTGTCTGATAGCATCGTTGATTGTCATGGACATCACAGCTGTTTTTCTGGAGTTCAGGTGGCAGGCTTTCTTGGCTGCTCAAGCCTTGAAAATTTCTCACTCGGCGATAAGGTTCCTGTTGGGTGGTCATCTTTCTTGCTGTGTTGTTAGCACCATCTTGATCCAAAGTTTAAGCTCCAGAAGATGGATGGTGCTCAGGTGAACTCTGTGATAGGTTGGTGGCTTTTGTATTTTTCCAAGGATGATAACGCTATTGAGACCATCTGGTGGTCAGAGAAAGGGATAATTGTTGTTGTAAAATCTGATACCCAGTGATGGAAGTCTATAGGGCAAGAATCAGGTCAATCCGGGTCATTGAGACCAGCTGGTTATTGTTGTGATGGGGCCTTATCATGTTGGCCAGGGTGGGGGCTTGTTTGGGAATGGTGTTGCACAGGCCCAGCGTTGCCTTTAGTATATGTAGTTCCATGTGGCCACGGGGTATAGCCTTAGACTTGGGCCAGCGGTTGGTAATGGTGTTAAGCCAGCAGTTGAAATCTCCCATGAAAAACGTTGCCTTGGGGAAAGGGATTGAGAGGATATCAGATAAAAATTTTGGTGGTCGTTTGGATCATTTGGGTTATACACACATGCCACAGCAAAAGTTTCTCCATTTCACTTGAGATCCACTAGAAGCAGCCATCCCTCCAGGTGGGAGGATGTGCTTTGGATATTTACTGGAGGATTACAGTTAGTTCAAATTACCACCCCACAGTGGTACATCCAAAAGGATTTGGCTGGAAGGAGCATGGTTGACCATGACTCCTCCTCCCCCGGTGTACAGTGGGGTTCTTGGATGGCCAAGATGTCCATGGGGATATTGTGCAGGAAAGCCATTTTTTTGGCCCAGGATGTGGGGGCCTTGGCTCCCACAATGTTGAGCATCCCTATGGTGATTGCAGTAGTCTGCACATCAGGAACGCTGGGGCGACCCACTGAGGTCACCCAGTTCCTTATTGCAGGTCATGCTGCGAGTATGGGGCCAATTAGCCAGACTGGTTCCAGTGTTTTGGTCAGCAGTCTTAGTACTAGTTTTGTTTGGTTTCTTCTGGCTTGGATTACTCCATGGAGTTTGGGTTTGGCGTGGGTTTGCTTGTGCCCCATCAGCAAAAAATTTTCCACCACTTGCCTGTGAGTTTGATGGGTAGAAACTAGGCGTTGGGGTGATTGGGTTAGGTGCATGAGTGTTGTTGCATTGTGATTGGCTAAAATGGTCTTCCATATTGTGCGCATGAACCATATCATCACTGATCACATGTGATTGTCTGGGAGGATCCATAGTGGTACATGGGGATTTGCTCCAACTTGGTTGGAGGTGTTTGATTGGTTGTGTCCAAAAAATTCATCATTTTGGTTGCGTTGGGTTATATGTGGGGGATCTGATTGGTTATTCCATTGCGCTGCCATGGCATCCACCTGAATCTGTTCCAGGGAAATTGTGGTGTGAGCTTGGGTCTTGGCAGAACTTGCAGCATGCTTGCAGGCAGTCTGTGCATGATGACGGTCCTTGTGCAAAATGGGTTCAACCAAAGCAATGTCAGCTCTTTCACCCCAATAGAAGGTGAAAGTGGAGTCCTTAAGTTTGCCAAAAGTTGGGCTTGTTTTATCCATATTTTCCTCACAAAATTCTGGTTCTTCAATCCCGCACTTGATGGGGCACGCGTGGTCTTTGTGGCCTATAGCTGAGCAAAATTTGCAGATAGGTGGGGTGTGTTCCAGTGTGATGTGGAAGGGGCAAGATACGCTGCCATTGGGGAGGTTGATGGTTGCCATGCATGGAATGAGGGTGATATCCTCTACCGCATCCTGATCAGGTTCTATAATGACTATTGCCTTCCCTATGCACAGGTGGGGCAGGAGGGGGAATTTCTCAAATTCAAACTGTTTGATTACGCCGTAACCTTTGAGGCCCCCACAGAGCTCGTCTGTGAGGATATCACAGTACACGGTGCTTGGAAGTTAGTCAAATATGATGAATAGGTCATTTGCCTCATTCCATTGTGTGTGCACTGTGTGGATGGTGCGGTCTTCATTGTTAATTTTTACAGAGAATATGATTTTCACTGCTTCCTCCACTTCCTCCACAGACATGAACCTGAAGTCCACCCATCCTCTATGTAAATTTTTATAATTTACTGAGATGGTGTTCAGGAAAGTTGTGGAGAAGGCCTCCCCCATTTTTTTCCATAATTTGAGGAAAGTATCGCCAACCATAATTCTAAGGCCATGCTCAAGGGAAGACAGGGTTGGGAGTGTTCTATTTTGGTATATGCGCCCATTTTTTGCAGAAATTGCAAAACTCTGGGTGCAGCGCTGTGCTCACCCTTTTTGGTGGGAGGGTGTGTCAACATTCCACCAGGGCGTTTTTCCCCGGTGGGTTGGGAGAGCTTCAGGCCTTTCACGCTGGCCACTTTTTCCCAACTGGTGTTGTTGCAGACAAATTTGCTCATATTTCCTGGTTGATTGTCAATCTCAGAGAAATTGCATAGTATTGTGTTACTAAAAGTGATAGTAATGAGAAAGAAAAGCGATTGTTATCCCTTACCTAGGATTGATGATTTTCTTAGATTGTTGGCTGGATCCACCTATTTTTCAGCCATGGACTTAGCCAGTGGATATTGGAAAATTGAACTGTCTCCAGAAGATTGTGCCAAGTGTGCCCTGATTTTGAGTGAAGGGTTGTTTGAACCAACTCACATGCCTTAAGGCCTAAGCAGTGCCCCCACAACTTTCCAAAGGGCCATGGACAGTATGCTCTGGGATTTAAAGCTTACTTGTGTTCTGGTATATCTTGACAACATTACTGTGTTTTCCAAAACTTTTACTGAGCATTCAAACCATTTAGGAGAAGTATTCAGCCAAATTTGGGGCTCTTCCTTAAAACTCAAGCCCTCCAAGTGCTCATTCTTTAAAAATGAAATGGACTTCTTAGGACATCAGGTTTCAGCTAAAGGGATTTGACCCCTTGCAGACAAAGTTCAAGCCATCCAACAGATGCCTCCTCCCTCTTCTTTATAGGATATTCAAGTCTTTCTCGGTATAGTTGGGTATTATCAGCAATTTATTCCCAACTTTGCTGATTTGGCTGAACCCTTATTTTATCTATTGCAAAAAGGAGTTTCTTTCAAGTGGGGATCAGCTCAAGAACAGGCTTTCAATTCTCTGCATACCACCTTGATGAAGGCACCTGCTCTAATTCACCCCCAGTTTGATAAGCCTTTCTTTTTACATATGGATGCAAGCAATGTCACTATTGGGGCTATTTTATATCAGTGTGATGAAAATAAGGATCATACTGTTGCTTACTATAGCAAAACTTTGTCAAAGGCTGAACAAAATTATAGTGTTACTGTTTGGGAATGTTTAGTGGTAATTTTGGGCATAAAGAATTTTTGGCCCTTTTTATATGATACCCATTTCACCGTTATTACTGACCATTCCTCCTTACAATGGCTGCAGAATATGAAGGATCCTGATGGGAGGTTGGCCTGTTGGGCTTTATGATTGCAAAATTATGATTTTTCCATTGTTCATCTCTCAGGAGCTCAGTATCAAAATGTGGATGGGTTATCCTGACTACCTATTCTGACCTTGGAACCAGAAAAAGAAGAATGCTTGTATAATATTATTAGATGACTGGAATTATGGGATCAAGAGACTGAAGAGGATTGAGCCTATCTAAAATCAATTACCAAGGATACTATGATTCAAGATGGAGCTTTGTATAAGAAAGTCAAGTCTAAGTGGTTGCCCTTCCTACATCCCAACTCCAGGTTTCACGCTGTAATGGAAGGTCATGAACAAGTTGGTCATAGCGGCTTAAAGAAAACTCAAGAATGGTTGAAGGCTCAATACTATTGAAACAACATGACCGAGTTCATTTGGGAGACTCTTGACTCATGTCTTACTTGCAAACGTCATGGAACTACCAACCTTACTTATCAACATCAAGTCATTTCCCCAACTAAGACGTTCAAAGTAGTCAGCATTGATGTTGTAGGGCCTTTTCCTCGAGGAGTGCATGGTCATCAGTATATCATTATGGCTGTTGACCATTTGACCAAATGGATTGAGGCCATTTCAATTGCTACCCCTTCAGCTAAGACTACAGCCTTATTCCTATATCAGCATATTATTTTCCAACATGGATGTCCAAAGGTCCTTATGTCAGATAATGGGACTAATTTCACCTTGCAGCTTATACAGGAGTTATCAAAATTATTTAACACTACTCAGCAATTTGTTGTCCCATATAAAATCATCATCCACAAATGGGGCCATTGAACGAGTTAATGGAACCTTGGTCTTGATTTTAAGGAAAATGGCCTTGACTGATCTGACTCAGTGGAATTTTTATTTACCTAGTGCCTTGTTTGCTTATTGGATAAGCTATCACCACATTATCAAGATGTCCCCGTTTAAGTGTATATATGGGCGGGATCCTTCAGTCCCTTCTAGTGTTCAGACTATCCTTGAAGCAAGAATCCCAGAAAATTCCAATTTAGTTATGAGAAATTTGGATGATGAGATTATCTGCCTTCAGGCCCAAGCGATGATTTTATTGAAACCACCACTCAAAGAGAGACTCTAAAAAGCAATCAACATAAACCAGTCTTATCTAAATATCAGATTGGAGATTGTGTTATGTATTATCATTCTCAGCCAGGTGGATGGACTGAAAAACTGAGAACTAATTGGTCTGGTCCTTATAAAGTTATATTTCAAAAAGGATCAGAATATTCAATTGTTCATACTGATACTGGTATTGTGGTAAATTGTATTCATCCTAGGTTTTTAAGAAGTCATCCTCCACCGCAATCAAATCTTTAGGGGGAAAGTGTTGGGATTTCACCAAATTCACATATCTCCAAAAAATCCCCTTCCTCAATTCCCCTGACATCATTGGAAGGAGCGAGCAATCTATCACAAAACTATCAAAGTTAATGATTAATTGGATCCCAATCAACTAATTGAAGATTTGATCGCACAGAGATTAATTCACTCTGATAGATTATGAACTGTAAAAAAGCCTATAAATATTTCCTCTTTTTGAAAATAAAAATTAGGTCAAGTTTAATCTGTATTTTCTTATTTAATTCATTTCATTTTTGGAGAATCCGCCCAGCGTAACTTTGAGATAAAACCTGCCTCATTGGAAGTGTAATTTAAACTTCCAGATTATGATGAAATACAAATTTTGTTAGGGAATCTACATTTCTACCCTCTTTAAAATTAACTGAATTATATTGGTACTTGCATATTATTCCAGTAAAAGTAAAAAACTTTTATAATTTTAGTAATTTGGATAAACTTGAACTTGATGGGGAGGAATGTCAAGCAATTCATTCATGAATCTCTCACAAAAAACTCTCCTGTCTTACTAAAAATTAGAAAGATAAAACATTAGCTTTATCTGATAAGTACAAGCCAATTTTGGACAAGTATGGTTTTAACTTGGGGTGTGCACAAGATGTGCTACACAATATATAATAACAGAACTACCTGCATGTCTGCCTGCATCCTATTAGGAGATCTAAAGCAGATGATGAATTAGTTATTAATAAGGAAATTAACCAAATTGCTCAATTAGGAAGTTAGTGATTTCTAGAGACATAGGCTTAACCCCAGTCTATATAAAAAGAAGTATGGATATAATTTCATGATGATCAATTAGTGAAAGCTTAATATTACTAGTAAGGATTCTTATTTTTTGCTCTGCATTGATGATGCACTAGACTGGTTGAGCAGTGCGCAACGTTTCTTAGCAATGGATTTTATTTAAGCTTATTGAAAAATTTAGTTGACCAAATCTGAACAGGAGAACTGTGTAATTGTGGCTCAATTGTATCAACCCGCTTGGATGCCTCAAGGGTTGTACAATGCTCCTGCAACTTTTCAGTGAGACATGGATAGTATCTTAAACAATTAAAATCTTGTGTGACAGTTTATCTATATGATATAAATGTATTTTCCAGAAAATTTAATGCACACTTGCAACATTTGAGGGGAGTCTTCTGCCATCTGGATAAGGCTAACTTCAAAAATCAAATTGCAGAAATGTAACTTTTATCAATGACAGCTTGATTATTTAGGTTTTATCATTGATAATCAGGGCTTAAGGCCACAGACAGCTAAATTTGATGCCATTGAAAAGATGGAGCGTCCAAGTATCAAGTGAGACATTCAGGTTCTTTTGGATTTGTTGGCTACTATAGTTGTTTTGTCAAGAATAATTGTAAAATAGGGGAGCATTATTTCATCTGTTCAGAATTGGAGTATCTTTTGAGTATATGGTAATCATCAGTTGTCTTTCAACAAGTTAAGGATATACCTTACTAAAGCTCCAATACTCATGTGCCCTAATTCTGATATACTCTCATTATACAAAATGAATGCATCTCTCACTGCAATATGAGAAGTGATATCACAAACCAACAATGGAGAGATTGAGCATCCAGTGGTTTATTATAACCAAAATTTATAAGTACACAAACAGAACTAAATGGCAACGGAGAAGGAATTTTTGTCTGTGATCTATGCTTGTAAGAAGTTCCAGGTTTACATCCACATGGCATACTTTACCATGGTAACCCACAAAACTTCTCATTGTTAGGTACAAAACCTTAGAGACAGAAGGGTTGACTGATAAGATGGCCTTTTAAGCTATAAACCTATGAGTTTTAGATTCAACATTGCCTCAACATGAAACAACAAAACGCTTATGGTCATTCTTTTTTGCCAACTGTGGCTTATAGGCTGATATGGCTACCAATTATTTGATAAAGTGTTATCCCAACAATATTACAATGAACCAGTGGTGGTTCAGCGTAATTTTGGAAAACTAAGACAAATCTTGTCATCAGGTTTAAGAAAAAATTTATAAGATAATTAATGAGCAACAGTAATTATTTCCAAGAAGCAGAGTGTATAGACTTGCTATTGCAGCGCATAAGAAATTGGGGTTTGAAAGATATAAAACTCTTGAACTGCTAAAACAACAGTGTTAGAGGGAATTAGCGACTTATGATATTCATGAGACTATGAACTGTTGTCAGGTATGTCAAGCTAAAGCCCCTTACTGGAATGCCACCTTGTACCAATCAGTTAACCTCAATTTTTCTTATCATACTGTCTCTACTGTCATTATAGGCCCTTTGTCCAACAGTTATGAGCAATTAAAGTATAGCATTGTGGCCATCAATTGCCTCATAAAATGGGTGGAGGCTAAAGCAGTCAAGAACTAAGGCGTTACAACCATAGCTAAGTTTATCTTAGAAATTATTATGTATCACCATGGTTGTTGTAAGTCCATGGGAGCACCCCCTGTGCCTCAATTGTGTGGAATTTCATTTCACACTAAAAAGGAGTAAAGAAGGAGGATGTCCCTCTCATGACCCAGGGTGATTTTCCCCATGTGGTGGATGAGAGGTGGGTGACAGCATACCCCATCAAGGTTGCCCCCTTTCCCCCTATCATACCACACAAGATCTTCTCCAGCGGATCAGGGGGTGTGGAGGTGGTGGTGAGAGGACACTACCAGAAGAAAAGTGGCAAGCACCTATCCCAGCAACAATTTTAGGTTCTGCATAAAAGGTGAAAAATTATATAATCAAGGGGTCCAACTCCAGTGAGGTCAAGGGTGATAATTCTCTATGATACCCATTAAAAACCATGCCTATGCAGCCTGGCCATAGGTGCAACCAGTCATCCACTTAATGAAGTATTGATTATACACCAAGCAGAATTGCAGTGGAAGGAAAATTTTATTACCAAAATTTGAGTGAGAGTCACCTGGCCTGTGGAAGTTCAATTTGGCGTCAAGTTAGTTAAAAAATCTCATTTTTCCAAAAGTGGTTGTGATCACAATACCCTCATTCATGCATTTCCATTTATTCTCTAAGACCTTTTAGTACTTAAGACAACCATCCATCATTAAGATGATTATCAGTTAGCTCTTGATATTTTTTGTTTGTTAAAAAACAAATTCTCTTTTCAAACCAACTTTACAGTTCTAAAAAACCGTTTCTGCCATGGCTTCTACCCTGTATTATGTTTTCAGGATTGCACAATGACTAGTCCTAGCGTCCATTATCATAACGTTGCTGCTTACCCTCCATAAATGGAGCTACCAAGTTAATGACTTGTTGGGGATGTTCCTACTTGTGGATGCCTTCTGTCATTAAGATGTACCATTATTTCTAGAGATTATCTCTCCACGCTAGTCAAGGTTCTGCAACTTTGCTGCTTGCTCAACAACCAGTGGCCCCTCAGCGCTTCCTGGGCCCTCCATGGGTCCCAAGAAGTTTACCATGGGAGAATCTGTTGCTACCACAATGGCCACAATTTGGCTATTATTAGTAATGGTGGTGATGGTGGTCATCAGCTGACGCTCCCTCATTATTTTGATTTACACCCACTACCAGGTCATTTGGATGGCAATGCCCCTGGAATTCTGGGTGCTTTCTGGGTGCTCATGAAACCCAACTGGAAGATCAGTTTCAATTTCATTTGCCACTTCTGTGACAGTTGTCTGCATTTTATTTTATTAGATAATGGGACTAATTTAACCTTCTAGATAATTTAAAGTTGAAAAAATTGATGGGTATCCAGAAAGTGTTGCCAATCCCTTATCACCCTGATACCAATGCCACTGTGGAAAAAGTAAATGGTGCCCTTGTCAGTATTCATCAGAATTTAATTTTGGATAAATACAGACGTAACCTTTTTCTGCCTTATGTCATTTTTGCCTATATAATGCTTTTTGTTCCTTGTCATTCCAGTCACCATTTCAGGTATTATATGTGAAACATCATGTGTTACTCCCTAACTTATGCTTGGTATTCATGAGGAAAATATGAGTTCTGATTGTTCCTTAGAGAAACTCACAAAATGTCAATTCAGTTTCAGACTGAAGCCTACTCCAATGCATTGGCTATAAGATTGAGAACCAGGACTTGGGACAAAAAGGCCCACTGGACTTTCCCCACCCTTACTGATGAGGATAAAGTCCAATATTATGAAAATCATGGGTTTGAAAGAATTGCAAATTAGAGAACATCTGGAAGGGCCCTTTAGAATCATAGATAAATGTCAACTGATGCTTACGTTCTAAAAGATCCCCTCAGGGGTTACCTTATTAACAAGGTACATGGCAAGTTCTTAAAGAAGTGACTGCAAAATGCCAGCCTTAAAGCCACAGAATCTTAGTGGATTGATGTATTCCAACTCTATTTCTTGTTCTCAGATGTTTGTTTCAGTGGGTAGAAATGTTACAATCTTATCTGATCAATCAACTGATATTTATAATATTAAATTAGATTATATTAAATTAATACTTAAATAGAGATTTTGATCAATCTTACTGCTATGCCAATGGTGAGTTATAAATCAATTTATTGCTAAAATTTTATCAGGTCACCTCATCAACAAATTTTTAACCTAGGTTAAGTTGGAAACCTTCTCTAATCAGTGTATAAATATATGATCAATCCCTTGCTACACTGCCATTATTGTCCCTTGTTCATTAATTATATATTGATTTACTTTGTCATATTGGCCCCATAATGAGATCATTTCTTCAAGAACATTATTTTATATCTTACTTACCTCTATATTAGAGTAAACATGTTTCTAAGAGCTTTTAAGTATTGAGATATTAGTTCATTATGGTGTCTTGTTCCTATTATTTTGAATACTTGTAGATGAGATTATCCCAACCCATAGGCAATAATTTTGATGTCTCTGCTGACTATTCATTTAAATGACCTAGTATTCCTCAAAAAAGTAAGTTACTAAATAGTTGCATCTGTAGGAAGTTAGGATTTTAAAATAGCACAAAATGGAGAAAGGTCATTTAAAATGGAATTGGTTACTTGGAGTAGGCTACCATCAATCACTACTAAAAAGAACACTTATACTAAGCCTGACACCACCATCAGAACAAAGATGTTATGGTATGCTCTTAATTTTTTACAATAAAACCTATTTTGCAACAAAATTGGGTTATTTTATTCTTGGTTTCTAGGTTACTGTTTTCATACAGTATGTTTTTAAAGAAGTGCCTTAATACCTGTGCCATTAAATTAGAAAAATTAGTGCAAATTTTAACACTGATTGGAGGTTTAATATTTTTATTATGATTTAAATGTGTTCATATAAATCCAATGCTCTCTGATCAGACATTAGCATTATTTTTATTCATTTCTCTAGATGAAGCAGATTGCAACTGATCCTCTACATCTTCAATATAGAGTATCTTAGATTTTTATTGTAAAGAATATCTTGTTGTTTTCAGGTACAATGCACCTGCTGGATAATTTTTGGTAGAACTTTGTTTGTATGTTAAGTAAGTAGTGTGGGTTGTTTCATACTTCAGTGCTAGATTATTTTAACTTGTATAAGTCTCAGATGTCCTTTCATGATTTAATTATTTGAGGTGAATTGACCTTGGGACAAATATACCACACCAAGAATTTTTCTAGCCAGTACAGTTTTGAACTTAAAACCTGCACTTAGGGTAGAAGCAGTTTTACCTGCTCAGTTAACCACCCTTGTCCTTTCATGATTTACAAATAAAAAAGCTTCAGCTAACATTTTTCATTATTTTTTCCATCATGTCATAAATTAACTAAAAAAGATCTAGATAATCTCATTACAGCAACAATATTTCTCTTTGATCATTGGTGTCAGACAATTTCCATCTCAACTTTGGCAAAAGAATGTTTTGGGTAAGGCTAATCCTGATTTAACAAATAATATCACCCAATTACATATCCAATCTTATAATAAGTATTGTTTTAAACAGAAATAATGACAATATTAGCCAAAAGACCCTGGCCAATTCTTGGTGTAACCCCTCAAATTGGGGCAACACTTTTCCAGATACCAAATGGGCTATTGACTTAAAATCTGGCAGTAGGATTGCTCTGACCACATGGAACCTTCCAGGGTGCCCATCAAATGGTTACCCAGCCACATCTAGTTCCATTTCAACATCTAAGCGGGGACCACCTCCTTTTATAGGTGTGGCAGAGGTCCCCCAAGATGCAATTATTTTGTCAAACAATTATTGGTTAAGATATATCAAATTATTACCAAATTGGTACATTCTGCCTAAAAGTACCTTTCCATCAGTTGTTTCACCTAATTAACATAAATTTCCCAAGCTCTGATAAGATAAATTACCATATTTTCTATTTTGGATGTTACCAAGCTATTTCAAACAATTAACATTATATTTCCCTTGCCCTGATATAGTTTAAATACTGAATGGTTCAATATCAAGAGAGTTCATTTTTTACCCTGCATCAACACTAATAAACCTTATAAAAATCAATTTTTGGTTATTTAGTGTTTTTATATTTTTATTATATAGAACCCTTTTGTGGATCCAGCACCCATCAGCATCAGCAAGCAAAAAACAGCTGGATTCCCACAATTGGAAAGATGCTCAACTTCCTAGTAGCTGTATTTTATTCAAAATTGGATATAAGTCCTTTTTGTCATAAATGTTTTTTAATCCACCATCTGTCATGCAATTTTTTCTAAAATATTACCCTTTTATAAATTTATTCAAAAAAATAAAAAAGTTTTATAGTGAGATCTTACTTTTTATATTAGTATGTTTATAAACTTAACTTGAAGGTATTTTGTTAATACTATAAGCATTTTCTAATCTTGAAAGTGCCTGGAAGAAAGGGTGGTTAGCCTGGCAGGTAAAACTGCTTTCACCCTAGTGCAGGTTTTGAGTTCAAAACCTGTACTGGATAAAAAAATTTTAGTGTAGTATATTTGACCCAAGGTTAACCCACCTCAAATTTTTGAAGGTGCCTGGAAGGCAACAAAATAATAAATTATTTGTCATTTTGTCTGGAAAATGAACCTATCAAGTCTTATCCTTTTTCTAAATCTCTTGGTAATAGATTTTTCATTCAGTCTGAGTCAAATTTTTATATGTGTATATAATAGTCAGCTAGTTAAATAAAATTTTGCAGTCCACTTCTACTTTCCCCTTAAAAACAAAGCTGGTGCAGTGGATATCAAATAGGTAAGCTGCCATATGATATTCTATCCCATAACTTTTACTACAGGTTTGGCAGCCAATGTGCAGGCTATTTATATAATTTCTATTACAAATACCATTCTTGATGAAGATGAAGTGTTACTCTTAATTACTTTTACTATAGGTTTCTATGGTCTGTCACATCCTGGTTATTTATTAGTCAGGATCACCAAAAACAATTTAATCTTTTGTCTTTGGAATTTATAGGTATCTTTGGTCACTATGGGTAAAACGTGCTATAATACCAATTTAAAAACTTGGTAAAATTCAGGATTAAAATGTTTTAGTGGCTAGTTATACCATCAAATAGGAAATACAAAGAATGTTAATTATAAAAGTATATCAACAAAACTCCCTTTGGTTTGGGGCCATCTGGCACTAAAAAGGGATAAGGTTACATGCAAATCATTGTCAATCTTACAATCCTTTATGTGTATTTTGTAGATTCTGATACTTCTCCAAAATAGTAAATGGGTATAACTTAATACTTTTAATTTTTATCTAAGAGTAAATGTCCTGAGACATCTTAATTGAGGATATAGGTTATATCTGTTTTAACTTATACTTTTTGAAAAGTATATACTTTAAATCTAATTTAGAGAGCAGACAGAGCAACAAGAATTTATCAATAAAATAATATATATTATAATTAATATTTCTTTTTAAGTAATGAAACAACTTATAAAATATCTATAGCCTTTATATATACAAAACTATATATATCATTTTGAGTTATATTACTAATAAATATCAATATATAGAAAGCTAATATTTAGCAACAAAAAGTCTAAAATCAGATTATAAACCATCACCTACTGATATTAGTAGAACATCTAACAATTTATTTAAAGAATATCTATTATACATAATATAATTAAAAGTTATATATAACTAATAACTTCAATAACTAATATATTATATGTATGCTACAAAATAAATTAAAGAAGGAAATGCAGATATAAATATCACTTAGTAAATCAAATTGGTAATATATTTTGTGCTTATAGAGCAAAAAAGAGAGTCCATACCAAGGTCACTTTAGCTAAAGCAGAAAAATGATTTGACAAAGCTGAGCTGCAAGGGGAAGGCTGATGGATGGAATCTATGATTTCTCTATAATCTTTGCATAGGTTGTCACCTGAAAGAACTGCATCTCCCTCCCAGGTAAGGTTTTTGTTGAGTGAGATGAATGTTGTGTTAGCATTGATTTTGAGTTCCTCAGTAACGTGGTTCAACTCCTTCAAGTCAATCAACTCGATGATCTTGTCTGAATGGACAATAAGTTTACTAACATTTTTAAGATATGGAATGATGATATAACTGATCTTATCTGAAATAACCAAATCCTCAGTTACAGACTCAAGCTTATTGAAGTGTATGTACTGCCCTGAATTTTTGTATTCTAGGCTTCCTTCAACCTTTTTGAGTTGTGGAAATATTTTAGAGGTAGACCTTAGCCTCGGATTTTTGGATAGGGTGACGTTCACCGCTGATTCAAGTGCATCAAAGGTTAGTACTGATAGCAGTGGGTTGTCCTTGATATAAACATCAATGATAGATTTGCTCAAAATTCCAGATATTTGGCTTAACTGAGTACCTTTGATATCAATGTTGGATAAAGAAGTGAGGCGATTAAACTGAAGTTTGTTATATACTTTAGGCCCTTTGATGATGATATTTGAAATGCTTTCCAAATTCCTTAAAAATCCATCAGGCAAAAAAGTATCTCCAGAAATCATCAGGGAGCCGCCAATTTCCATGACATTATCCAAGGGTATAGTTGAATTCATGGCATTTGCAATGATTAGATTCCCAGAAATCTTCTTGATAGCTTTAAGGCTGTAATCACTTGTGTAGGCTCTGTTAAAAATCAAATCACCTGAGATAATGTCACATCTGCTTAACAGTTTAGCTGTGGTATCAGAAACTTCAACCGTTTCTTCACACAAAGCTGGTCTACAAGTTGTATCAGTTGTGTAATCTTTACCAGAGAGCTGATCACTATAATCGGAACAGAAGTTGTTGGCATTAAAAGTTGCACTTTGCTTCCAGTCAATTCTAGGGTTAAGCTTGATAGTTTTGGGTTTTGGGCCAACAGTCAAACTTGAAGCATATGTAAGGGATGATATGTCTACTTCCTCCAAAGTTGAATTAATAATCAGATAGTTTTCAATCATTTCGAGTTTGGGTAGAGAAACATCGATCAACTTCTCATTCTCGGAGATGATAAGGTTAGTGCCAACCTTTTTGAGGTTGACAAAGTTGATACTAGTCAAGTTTTGATTGCCAATTATGGTGATGCTGTCATTTACATAGGTTAAGGTTAAATTGATTACCTTCAGAGAGGAGTTAGTTAAAGCTATACTGTTAGCAGTTTCAAGGCTACTTAAAGAAAGTTCTTTGAGCTTAGGGTTGTTTTTAAACTCAATGTTTTCTGCACTTGACAAGTGAGGGAATTCAACCATTTCAAGCTTAGGATTTCCGGAAACAAATATTGCTTTGATGCTTTTTGAAACAATTCCAGATACTTGGCTCATTTGGCTCTCTTTAATACTGATGCTATCTTCAACGTTAAGGTTTGAGAACTTGAGGGAACCATCATTCAAACAGCGTAATACCTCCAGCTTATTTAGTTTTCTTAATTTGTCAAAATGATGGATAAAGACACTTTCCTTTAACTTTAGTGTTCCTTTGATATCTCGGAGAAGCGGAAAATGCATGGCACTTTGAAATCCATCAAAAATGACACTTCCATGGACTTTCTCAAGACTTTGGAGGGAGAATTTATCCAGATTGGATTTTTCATCAAGTGTAAGATTTCCTTTGATTTCTTGACATGCTTGAGCTTCTTTGAAATTAGCAATAGTCAAAAGTATGCTATTGTGGCATAAGTCATTGCAGGGTGCATCCCCCTTGTGTCTAAATGCACCTGGATTAGTGAGATGACAAAGTGATATACTGTTTGAATTAAAGAATGACTTCTCAGTCCACTGAATATTGTGATCAAACTCCAGGTTTTTTGTTTCAACAGCTAAATTGATAGATTTGACACTTTTGAGCTTAGGGATAGCAAATAAATTGAGTTGGTTAATGTCCTCAATATGGATCTCTCCTTTAACAATCTCAAGGTTCTTAAAGCTAATCTTATTAACTGAAGGGCAGTTCCGAATTATTATGTCTGAGCCAACAGAGACAAACGGCAGCTCTAGGCTTTCCTGAGAACATTCAGCAATTTTGAGTGAACCACCAATATCTTTCAAGTTGGGTAACATTTGGTCAGGTGAAATACTATTTAACAGAGTAACATTCCCCTTAATCGCACCAAGCTTCGGGAGTTGAGATTTATATTGGGGGACGTAATTTATAACTTCAAGATTGTCTAATTCGGCACTTACTATGCCAAATAAAGCGCAATCGGTGTTTGATAAAACAATTGACTTTTCCACTACAAGTTTTTGAAATTCTAATAAATAGGTTTGTGAAAAGTTTGTTAGATTTAGTGACTTCACATATTTCAGTTGAGGAAAAGTGTCGTGTGCGTGAAAATTTGCAACTCCACTAAGGGTAATGCTTCCCAGAACTTTTTCAAGGAGAGGGAAAAAGCGTCTAACACAAGCTCCTCCTTCAACTATGAGATCTCCTCGCACTTCCTTCAACATCTCAACCAGATCTGTGCAATGGGAATAATTTTGTTTAAATCGTACGTTGCCTTCAATAATTTCACATCCTTTGATCAAATCATAGGAAGTGTAATTATTTTTGCAGATGCCTAAGCATTAGATTAAAATAAAAATAAAGTTTCATTTACCTTCTGCAGCCAACTTGGCTGCCAGGTATGCAACAAGTATAATGCTTCTCAACATTTCAAAATAGATCTCAATTTTTGTCTTGTAAAACCACCATTTATTATTTATATATTATTTATATACTTATATTATCCAATTCAACCATTGCTCCACTTCAGATAAGCTAATAGATTAATAGTTTAAACTTAGCCTATCAAAAATGAGATGGCTCTTCAAAAGTGGTCAGCTAACTATCAAATCACCATGTGATAGTTTAGGATAAGATTATTGGCCTAAATCTAAAAGCCACCTTATTTGTATAAATTAAAATTCACTTCATCATGAACTTAAATATTTTAAAGTAAGTCTTTATTAGGATTATCCTTGATCTCTCTTTTTGGCAGAAATATGGTCTTTTTTAACTCCATATCATTAAGAAAAGATGATAAGTGGGGATAGAGTAATTTTATTCATCTTAGCCAGAGCAGGTTTCGAACCTTTTATAGCATTTTACCCCACCTTAGCTTGTGGTTACAGGTGTTCACAACTAGACCCAGTAGCAGAAACTTAATATATTTCAAACAAAGCAATAATTGTGGATATCACTTATCAGATCTAATTATATCCATCTATTAGTTTTCAGGTGAGTATACCCAGTAAATACCCATAGTCTTATCATAAGTGGTGGCATAAAAGTTGAGTAATCTCAAATATATATTAAGCAATGTGCAGAGAATTGGCTATACTATTTTAAGCTAAGATATAGTTGAGTCCTTTGTTGATATTAACAGGCTTATAATTTTCCAAGTGTACACTAGCAATACTGACTAATTGAACACTTAGAAATCAATGAATTTAATTATACCTTTTTATATAATAGTAAACTCACAATTATTCCTGATAATTATAATGTTCAGTGCCACAAATTAAGCTTTTTTAGAATAGTGCTATTTTTCCATTGTCCAACTCAACCTTTGCTCTATTTTTAGATAAGCCAATAGATTAATAGGTTAACCTTAGCCTATCAAAAATGAGATGAATCTTCAAAAGTTATTAGTTGACTATCAGTTTATCATATGATAGTTTGAACAGAGATTATTGGCCTAAATCCAAAGCCACCTTATTTACTTGAATTAAAATTTAGCCAGTCACGTTTTTAAACATTTTATAGTTTACCTATATTTAGGATTAGTCTTGACCAAACTTCTTGGCAGAACCTTAATATAATTGATCCATTTCAAATAAAGAATAACTGTGGACATTGCTTATATGATCTTAAATTATAGTTATCTGACAATAGTTTCAGGTGAATATGCTCAGTAAAATAACTAAAAATATATCATAAGCGGTAATATTAAAATTGGATAATCTCGATATTATATATCAAGCAATGTACAGAGAATTGCTTATTTTATTTTAAGCCCTGTATAGTTGGGGTCCTTTGCTGATATTAACAGTCTAATAATTTTACAAGCACACAGTCTAAGCAACAAAATAAGTAATTGAACATATGAAATATCAAAACCTCTTTCCGCTTGAACTCGCTTTCGAGCGATTTTACAGTAGGTTATCTAAATCGAACTACCAAAGCACTATCTGCCATCTATGTCCTTGGCTCCATCCTCTAGTTTTTTCCATTTGGTAGGAAAATGTGCTCAGACTAGATTGACTAGTCCGCCTAATAGTTCTGTACGCTTTATACCGCCAAAGGACTTAGCGCTCCATCTTGCGCGCCCACCCATCTCGCCCCACCTCTCACCCTCTCTCAATAAATTTGCTTTTGCCTTCGAGTCGATTATGGGAAATTATTCCCATATGCTGACAAACTAATCAAGCTTGCCACTGCCACCTTTGCATCAGCTAGCTTTATCGACTTCCACCCTTATAAGGGCTATTTCGACGTCAGTTTCCCCTCTGAGGAGGACGCCGCCGCAGCAGTGGTGACTCCTCTAATTTTTAAAAATACATATATTCCCACCACCTGAACTCGCCTGCCCACTAACACTATGATGGTGGTGAGCTTTGCAAACCTCCCCTCCCACCTCCCACCAAAAGATTTGTATGAAGGGTTGATGGGGCTTTTGGCCTATGGCACCAACCCTATTCTCCATTTAACAGTTCCTTATGGTGCAGAACGCCTCGTTGCCCCTCACACAACGGCCTCCATCATCCAAATATCACTCAACAAATCCCCCACGTGCCCATATTGCTGCGGCACCAGATCGTTTCTTTTGGGCCCATATCGACAACGCTCGACAGATTTGTCCCATCTATTATAATTTAGATCATTCTAAAAAGTCCTATCACTTATCTGACGATTATACCACCGCTGACTCCATTTCTGAAGACGCACCGGCATCTACTGATTGGGGTGCTTTGCTGCCTCCTCCCACCCTGTCCCCCACTCGCTCAGTGGACCAACGCGGAAAAACTACCATCAATCATCCCTCCAACCTCACTCACCAACCTGAAATGGAATCAACCAATCAGCCTCAGACTTGGATCACCGTTCGTTCCCAAGCACCATTCAATTCAACCACCAAAACCCATTTGTATACGGATAACCCAATTCACTATAACCAAAATCCTTGGGCCTTATTACTAAGGTCACCGAAAATGGTAACCCCGTTCCCATCGAGGATAATCCTATTCACCTCGACCGCTTTTTAAACAAAAACTAGGATGCCCAATTCTCCCCTCGTCATTATGCCCCACAACCCCATGCTGTGCCATTCCAGAGTGACCACCAGCTCGCGGTCGAGGCAGTCTTGCCCCCTGAATGTCGCCCCCCTGTACGGCTGTAGCAAAGTCGGTTGCGCTGCTGACGTCTGGTCTGGCCCCCAGCCTCCCCTTCTGATTTCCCTGCCCCCGCTAAGCATAAAATCACCACGCTTTTCGAAACTGCCAATAAATCGGCCAAAAATATCGCCACCATTGCTAAATTGGCCCCAAATCCAGAATCACCCGGAGCAGCCTGGCTTCCTTTGTCACCCACCCTGAGGTCCGGCTTCAAGCTGAGAATGGCCTGGACGAGTTGATCACAACTCTTTGGTTGGCTCACATAACTCACCTGTTAAATGACATCGAACCACATACCGCAGATACCCCCACGCTTTTGCTATCGGCCTTGTGCCGTCCCCTCTCCTGTCTTCACGGACGGTGAAGGTGAGCCACCTGATCCCCCTCCCCCTCCCCCATGGCCGTATAACGGTTCGCCGTTCTCCGCCTGGTTGGTTTTAATTTATTTTTTTTGTCCGTTTCGCTCGTCTTGGGCGTTTTGGTCCGATTTTATCTTTATTTTGCACGTTTTCGAGCCTTCGATATCATCCGTCCCCTAATTGGCTTTCCTTGACTAAATCCAGCCTATGAAATATCAATGTTGGATTTGACTACAATTATTTTATAATATAGGCAACTTTTATATTTGCTTCATAGAATTATTATATATTGAGCTAAAATATACGTCTGTCATTTAAATAGTATTGATACTAACCCTTTCAGTGCTACGTTTTTGACCAAATTTTGCCCCCCTGTGCTGAGTTTTTTTATTTTTTAACTCTCTGCGTATAGCAGATGATAGAAATAGGTTACTTAATTAGCTAGAAATTTTTAAATTAATATGTACTTACTTTTTGATGTTCTTGTATTCTGAAGCGGCACCTTTCACATAAATATTAAAATTTTTAGTTTTTATTGTCACTGCAATTTAGATTATAACTGAGTTTGAAATAATACTGTATTTATGTACAAACAAATTAGGAATAAAATAAATATACTTTAACGTATTCAGTTATTTCGTTTTGTGTGATATATCTCAAAACACCGATAAACACATAGCCCTATATCACACTATTTACACACGTATCTTGACTCTCTCCTCCTGGGTGCACAGACAGCACATCTTCGAACAGCTGTTGCTTTTTTTCTGTGGGTGGTACTAGTGATGGGAAATGTCTCTCCTTCAAACCTAGAGGTTCATCTCGTGACGATGGCCTACCTCCTTTCCTTTTTAGTGATGGTCAGTGGTACTTTTCCAGCATCTCTCTTATAAGGACCAACTGAAAATTAGCAACTGAAATATTTTTTCCTGTTACTTTCTTGTATAATGAATGGGATTGAGAATAGATAGGTCCATGAAATGAAAAAATAGCTTTTTGTCCCAATTTACTGTTTTTCGGACACATTCCGCAGAACTAAGCAGTATATCAGTCTTGTCTAATGCACCCATATGATTATTATAATCTTTTACACATGTTGGTATTATAATTTCCTGCCCTGTTTTTTAATCCTCCTTACCCAAAATAACAAAGTCATCTCCATGAAATGTAGTCAACATACGTGCTTCCCGCCTATCTTTCTATCTAGGACACATCATGCTGTTGGCTACAAAACTTTCATGACCCTTCCTGAGTTCACTTGTAAATTTTGGCATAAATTTTCTATTCATCCTTACAGTACCGCATACATTTGTTCGCTTTGCAAGCAGGATCTTAAAGAGCTTAGACTAGAATACAAATTGTCAATATACAGTGTGACCCTTGTCAAACATACCATTTATAAGTGTCACAACAGCAGAACCAGCAAAATCATATTCAGGGTATGAGCTTATAAGTGTCATGCTTCTTGTATACACAATGAAGTCATATATATATATATATATATATAGTCAGGCAGTCACATAAAATAAATAATTTTACACCAAACCTGTGCCTTTTTGAGGGAATGTACCGTTTAAAAGAAAGTATGTTTTTGAAGAAAAGCAGGCTTTCGTCAATGCACACATTTTGGTGTGGTCTAAAAGCAGATCTGAAATTATTTTTAAGTTCTTCAAGGACCATCTGTAACTTAAATAACCCGTCTCCAGAAGGTTGATGAGAATTACATCAGAAGTGTAAACATTTTAGTAAAACTTGAAATTTATCTATAGATATATACTTATTAAAAAAGTTGTATGTAGAAGTGAATCTGTTGATCAGTACTCAAAACTTGAAAGTTTTTTTAGTTCTGGTTATGAGAAAACACAAGGCTAGAATTACATATAATTCATCCCAATTTGTGTCTTTCCATTTAAATAAACGTGAAGATGGGGAATTTATTTTTTCAGCACATTCTGTACTGTATCAGTTTGTTTCTGCAGCAATCTTGCCCACCAAATTTGATGTCACAAAGAGTTCAAAAAAGTCTAAGTACGATGAATTTTCATTCACATTGTCTGTCTGCAGACCGCCAGAAGTAGAGTCAAAATCACAAAACACAGGGTCAAAAAGTTTGTTTTTCCACTGAGATCCTTCATTTACAAATGCATCAACACTAAAAGAATCAGTAGTATCTTCAAAATCAATCAACAATTCATCACTTTCAATATCACTGTCATCATTTACAAACTACTAATCACAATTTATTTTTCCATTTCACAACTTGGGCCTGTCAAATCTTCTATTGTTACATAAACAATAGTGAAATATGTAATAAATAAACCAAAACAGAAAAAAAGTAAACTAAAACAAAAAATAAACATGCTATAAACACACAAGCTTTTTCTTATATAACCTTGCATTTGGTCAAGTGATGAATAGTCAGCTGTTTGAAACTCAAACTAAAAGATAAAATTTTTCCTTCTGCAAACAAAAAAACCAACATAAATAAACTATTTGTTAAGAATTTATATGACTGGATGACAAGCCACTATTATGACCACACAGATCATTGGAGGAATTCCGCTGAAGGATCAATGGACAGAATCTGCTGAGAATGATTCAGAGCTATAAGTGATTGGTCACTTTAGGATAAGGCAATAATGGGTTATAATGGGTCTTATCAGGTTGCCTTCAAAATATGGCAATAAGGCAATGTTGACATTTGACAAAAGGGTTTTGGATTGCCTCAAATCAAGGCAATAAATGATCAAAGAATAATAAGCCAAAACCAATGAAAAGATGGTAACATGAATAAACTAAGCAGAAGAGTTGGTACCAACAGAGGCCACTGGGATATCAGTGAAATGAGGGGACTGGAGGAGTAGTCCTAGGAGGTTTAGAAAGAAAGAAAGGAGAAGAGAGCAGACCAAAGAAGGATCTGCTGAAGATATATTTTTAATAAAGAAGTGATTGGGGAAATTGCTCCCATGTTTATTATAAAATTAAGTGGTTACAAGTGTATCAAGGAACTGACGATCATCATATTGACTGTTCTAATTGTTCAATGGGGGAAACTCTGTGAAAAAACCCCTTTAGCGGGTATATACCAAATTGCTGAGATTCAACAGTGGTGCTCACTACAGGGGGCCCATTGACCAATAACAAAATTATGAAAATTCAACTGCTGGCTATGTCACATTCAGGTTGTTTCAAAATGAAATCTGCACAAAACAATGGCCCTGGGCCCTATGAGGAGTTGAGACTTGTGTTAGATACTGTGCTCAAAAAACAGGATGAGTTGCTTCAGAAGGTTTACAGTGACAAGTTGCTGCCATTTGATTGCAAAGGAAATATTCATGGGTTCTTTCACTGATTTGAGTTTGCAACTGAGGAAACTTCAGATTGACAAAGGGCAAAGCTGTTACTCTCCTCTTTGGATGTTAGAAGTGCTGATCAAGTTGTTTGTTACCTCTCAGATAGTTCCATTTCATACCATGAAGTTAGGGAGATGGTGCTGCAATTGTTTGGTGGAACTGCAAAAATGTTGCAGTGAAAAGCTGAGTTCTTGACCATTGGGTTTCAGCAATATGAGACCCTGACTGCATTTGCTGACCAATTTATTATGAAAGCGCATATGCTGATTGGAGCAGGCATTCTATCTGAAGTTGATGTGTGTATAGCTATGGCCTCAGTGGTGAAGCCATACCCTGAGCTTTACAATGTTATAGCTCCATTGTTAGAGCCAGACATACCTCTTCTTAAACTTGTTCAGTTTGTATATCAATTATCTGTAAATTTTACTCCACCCAATACTGAGCAGATCTGCACTGCTGCAGTTGTTCACCCTAATCATGTGAGAAGAGATAACTGGGCAGAAAGAATCCTGTCAGGATACTCTCCTCTTCCCAATGGGCGTTCCTTGATTTCTGATCAACATCAAACCAGCTACTGATCTGGCCCTAACTATGCTGACAGGGGGTGGTCATTATACTGTTGGGGGTCTGGTTACACCAATCCTTTTCAAAATCATCTACCATAAGAACCAACTTATCTAAACATGGCTGTAGGCCTTATAGAGTAAGTTGTTTTAATTGTGGTCATACTGGACACATGGGACAATGGTGTCCCAACCAACAGATTCCTCACTTGCAATGAGAGCAGGGCTATCAGAGAAAAGCCTGAGTGGAATAGAGAAGGGACTCTCTACTTCTGCTACCTTAAACTTACATGTCCCACCTGAGTCTACTGTGTTAAATATAGCTGAAGCTTCTCAGTATGATGATACATTCCTCTACCACCCACCAGTTGGGGGAGTAAATGTGCTAACCCAAGCGCACATTGAAGAAACAGTGGACAAAAACTCTCCAGATCAACTGAAGCTTTATGCTTGTCAAATGTTTGACCAAAATCTGTTAGATCAGCTAGAACTGGTCGCAGATGCCCTGTCCTTGAGGGGAATAGATGTCACCCTCCCAGTGGACACTATTTAAACAGATACCCTAAAATTGGGGCAGGTATTATGAGTTTCCTGGGAAAACATGAATCCTCAAATGTACACAAAGTAAATAGCCAGGATGTATCTTACTCAGAATGCACTTACTGTGACATTGTGGTAGCTAAAACTTGGGTACGGGCTATCATCAATATGGGCACACCTGTTAACATTGTCTCCACTAAATTGGTGGCAAAGTTGTCCTTAAAACCTGACATAGACCACCAAGTGGTGTACAGGACTGCTGGAGCTAAAACTACCACTTCTGACAGAGCATATAGCGCTCTTCCCTTGTGGTTCATATCTATTGTTGTGGTGGCTCCAGCAGTGGTATTACCAAACAGTAACTATGATTTATTGATTGGAACTGCATTTATGCTGCACTATGGGGCTATAGTTGACATGATGGAGGAGACCCTAGCCTTGTGGGACAGCAAATCCCTATATATTTCTCCTCTAGTAGAGCGCTGAAGAGTTCAGCGCATATGGGACAGATCAACCTTGCCTACAGCGATGAGGTAATTCCAGTGTGCTATCATCGCTTAAAAAAGAAAACGCAGGCCCTTCCTCATCAGATATATGAATACCAAGGGTTACTGCTTAGAGCAGCTGGAGCTATATCCATTCCCTCTGGACATCAAGTAATAATTGACACTGAGTTAGAGGTGGAAGTGCCAGCTGGGCTCCTTTGGGAAGATCATTGGGCCTTATCATCAATCATGGCTTGAGCCCCATGTGGCTCCCAGCATCATACTACCAGGCCATGGGAAAATCAAAGTATTGATAGCAAAGCTTCAGAACAGTCCCATTCAAATCTTTCAGCATCAGATTATAGCATATTTATATCTGAACTTGGTTAAAGAGATCAAACAGGTTCATGAGTTTGGTTCTCTGGATGAATTTGGTCTGCCCATTGAATCGCCTCTCAGCACAATGGTGGTTGTACCATGAGAAAATTTATCTGGGTTATCAGAAGATCAGAAGGAGCGGGCTGAAGCGTTATTTTAAAAGTATAAAGAGATCTTTGCAGTTGACAATCATGATCTGGGGTGTGCTTGGGGGGTTGTTCATCAACTTAATACTGGGGACCATCTTCCCATCAGGTTTCAACCAATCTGTCAATCACGGGCAGCTAAAGAAGTTGTCACCAAGGAAATTGAAAAGATGTTGGAGCAGAGAATGCTTGAACCATCTAAGAGCCCGTGGGCTTTGCCTGTCCTAATTGTAAAAAAGGATGGCACTAACTGTGTAGTAATCAACTATTGGAAGCTCAATAGCATCACCAAAAAAGATTCATACCCTCTGCCACAGATTGATGATGCGCTAGATCAGCTAGGTGGAGCCCGCTACTTCTCAGCAATGGATTTGATATCCAGTTATTGGCAAATTGAGTTGCCCAAGGAGAATCAAGAAAAATGAGTGGTAATCACCTCAATAGGGCTTTTCCAACCAACACACATGCCGCAGGGACTATGTAACGCCCCAGCTACATTTCAATGAGCATTGAATACTATACTGAGTGATCTGAAGCTGTCATGCATCCTTGTGTATCTTGATGATATTAATATCTTTTCTCTCGCACATTTACTGAGCATCTCACTCACCTGGAAGAGGTATTTCGCCAACTGGCTGAGGCCAATATCAAAATCAAGCCTCAAAATGCCACTTCTTTAAGGATCAGCTTGAGTATCTTGGGTTTGTGGTGGATGCGACTGGGCTAAGACCTTAACCAGCCAAGGTAGAAGCCATCCTGAGGATGACTAAGCCCACTAATAAGTGGGACATTCAGGTGTTTCTGGGAATGGTGGGTTGCTACTGATGATTCATACCCAATTTCAGTTGCATCAGAGATCCACTGTTTGAGCTACTGAAGAAAGATGCAATGTTCAAATGGATGTAGTGACATCAATGTGCCTTCAATACACTTTGAACGCCATTAGTCAGTGTGCCAGTGTTGCGCTATCCTAATTTTGATAAGAAATTTATAGTGCAAATAGATGCGTCCCTTTCCACTGTTGGGGCAGTCTTGTCTCAGAAGGATGATGATGGAGAGGAGCACCCCATGGCATACTGTAGCCGCAGCCTGAATTGCCATGAATGAAATTACACTGTAACTGAGTGGGAATGCTTAGCAGTGATCTATGCATATAAACAGTTTCAAGTCTACTTGCATGGAGTAAAGTTTAAAGTTGTGATGGATCATGCATCATTGCGTTGGTTGCAGAATTTGAAAGATCCTGAAGGGCGGCTAGCCCAATGGGCTCTTAAGCTGCAAGCTTACAACTTTGAGATTTTACATTGACTGGGAGCCAAACACCAAAACTCTGATTGTTTATCAAGATTACCAACAATTGCAGTTACGGCGGATTTAAGTGATATAATGTTTAACAAAATGCTCAGCAGAAAATCTGAAGATGAACCGCCTCAAGTAATCAAGCTACTAGATGAATTCAGGACCAATATGTTCCTAAGAAATGGGGAATTGTATAAGCATATAGGGGACGTTACTGTGAATATCCTAAGGCCTTCTAACCGCTCAAATATTATTATGAGTGCACATCGAGCAGTTGGCCATGGCAGAGTCCAGAAAACTCTTGAATTGTTAAGGCCAAGGTATTATGGGAAAGCATGCAATATGACGTGCTTGAGACCCTGTCTTGCTGACACCAGTGCCAGGTAAAGAAGCCATTCCACCAGAAGACTTCATACCAGTTGGTAAAGCCTTGCTTTGCTTGGCATACTGTCTCTATTGATGTTGTGGGCCCTCTTTCAACCAGAGAAAATTGGTCTAAGTATATCCTGGTGGCAAAAGACCACTTGACGAGGTGGGTGGAGGCGTGAGCCATCCAGGATCTGGGGGCAGTTACTGTGGCTAAGTTTGTAATAGAATGTATCATACAGCGTCATGGCTGCCCACAGTTTATCCTTACTGACAATGGAACCAACTTCACCTCCCACATTTTACCCAAGCTCAACAAATTAATGGCCATCCGTGGGGTTCTAACAACCCCATATCACCCTGAGTCCAACAGAATGGTTGAGCGAGTTAATGGGACTCTGGTGAATATACTCCAGAAACTGGTTATGGATAGACCCTCCAATTGAAGTACCCTTTCTTTCTACCGCGGTATTTGCCTACAATATTAGCTACCATTTGGCCATGGGAAAAAGCCCCTTTCAATTGCTTTATGGGCGGCACCCTGCTCTGCCTGCGCTGCTATATGCCTATGTAGAGGACACTGACAGAGTGGATCCGCAGCAATATTTAACCACCTTTACAAACACGCTGATTAAGTTACAAACTGAAGCATACTCATTCAGCCTTGCCAAGAAAATCAAAACTCAGGCTATGGACCAAGTATGGCGGAGTAGCCTAACGCAGTTCAAAGATGGGGATATGGTGTTATTACACAATCAGCATGGGTCTGGATAGAAGCACAAACTTGTTAATATTTGGATTGTGCTGTTTGAGATAATAGAAAAAATGGGAGTTGATGCTTATACTATCAAGGATCCTGCAAGTGGCTGTATTATAAATCGGGTGCACACAAAGTTTCTTCAACCATATAAGCAGTAATAGTTCTCTAAACTGAATGGGAAAAAACAAAAAAATAATAATAATAATATATCATAATAATAATAATATATATGTTGAGTGCTAGTGGGGCTTTTATTTTAATGTGGGTGTCCTTTGAGGTCTTTCGCTTTTCTGTTTTTGTCTTTCTGTCTTTTTTCAGCTTCTTGCAATGTTCTTTTTGTTTCAATCAATGGGACCTATGTTTCTTCTTCTGCTGCTTTGGGCATACCATAGTTTCTATGGACTCAACTGGGGTTGGGGGTGGAGGTGAAGGCTGCTGAGGTGATAGCAAAGGGGCTGGTGTCCGCCCCTGGGCCATTACACTAGGTTGAAGTGGAGAGTACAGTTCTGGGACCATCAAGTACTAAAAAAGAGGACAGTGTGACAGAACTAGGAGAGGACGGACTGGGATTTCAGGGTAACAGGCGAGGTGGGGAGAGTTTGGCTGGTAGATCAAGTTGGAACCATTCCTGTCCCATGAGGAGCAGAGCTTGTAACCACATGCGTTGATGCTCCCAGAAAATTAAGGAGTATGCCAACAGAGGGGGCCAAAGTCGTAAGGGGTGGTGTGTGAGCAGGTGAGTGCCAGCTCAAGGAGAAAAGGCTGCGCCCAGGGCCAGGCAATCTACAAGGAAGTCCTCCATGCTCAAACATGCTATCAGAAAAGGAGCAGTTGCAGTGAATGCTGCGCGCTGGGCCCATTTAAGGGCTGTCCGGTGCTGCTCTATTTCTGAACCCAAAGCAGTGGCAGGATGCAAAATTAGGTTACCTATGAGCGCCATGATGGGAAGGTACTGTGATGGATTGTCAGCGCTGAGGGCGGTGAACGCCGTGGTGACCCTGGAATAAAGGCAAGCTAATCAATTGCTGCAGAAGTTTACCCTAAGGATTGGAAGTTAGTAGGAGCATGGGGGAAGGACCCTGACCAGCAGGCGATCACCCACTGCACAAAGCACAGCATCCGCTGTATGGACAGATGCATGGGATGGGGTTTGACAGGAGTCAGAAGCACTAGGCGACTAAAGCTGCTCACCAGGAGTTGGGCCACTTTGTTATGTGAAGGCCCTCAGCTCCGCTCCCCTCCCCACCATAGCTGGCCCACAATGTCCCCAAAGGGGGCACGCCAGGAGGCCAAGTGACCAACAAATTTAAGAATCTCTTCCTGGGTTAGCACGGTTGTGAGGTCCATGTCAGCCTCATCTTCATCAGCTGGGGGGAACGGGAACTGGGGAAGAGGGATATGGCCTGGGTTGGGTAACTCTGCACCTAACCACAACTGGTAGATGAAAGTAAACTCATGGACTCACAGATGTTGGCGCGGAATGGTTTGCATAGTGATTGCAGGAAAAAGAGGTATACAGCTTATTGTCCAGTGAAAGGGGGGGTAATGTTGAGAATTTATATGGCTGGATGACAAGCCACTATTATGACCACACAGATCATTGGAGGAATTCCGCTGAAGGATCAATGGACAGAATCTGCTGAGAATGATTCAGAGCTATAAGTGATTGGTCACTTTAGGATAAGGCAATAATGGGTTATAATGGGTCTTATCAGGTTGCCTTCAAAATAGGGCTCTAAGGCGATGTCAACATTTGATAAAAGGGTTTTGGATTGCCTCAAATCAAGGTGATAAATGATTAAAAAATAATAAGCCAAAACTGATGAAAAGACAGCGACATGAATAAACTAAGCAGAAGAGTCAGTACTGACAGAGGCCGCTGGGATATCAGTGAAATGAGGGGACTGGAGGAGTAGTCCTAGGAGGTTTAGAAAGAAAGGAAGGAGAAGAGAGCGGACCAAAGGAGGATCTGCTGAAGATATATTTTATTAAAGAAGTGATTGGGGAAATTGCTCCTGTGTTTATTATAAAATTAAGTGGTTACAAGTGTATCAAGGAACTGGCGATCATCATATTGGCCGTTCTAATTGGTCAATGGGAGAACTCTTTGCAAAAACTTTCTTTAGTGGGTACATACTGAATCACCAAAATTCAACACTATTAATATGTTGTGATACCAAAAATGGCCACCAGATAGCTCAAACAACAAATAAATTAATGTGACAGTAGTATTTCTAGCACAAACTCTGTTGCATGTTAATGCATCAGTAGCACAATGGGCACAAACTATCAATGATGCATCTATGCGTCAGTAGCAATAAAAGGATTGAAATGTTTTTCTCCACTTGTTGTGGTGACTGTCTCTGTCTATGGTGAAATCTTTCAATGGATTTTTAACTATCTTCTAGACTAGCTAGAGCTTTAAAATTTAGCATATTTATGTATCTCTGATGAAAATACACTAATTTATTATAAAAGTTTAATTTTCATAGTCAAAATAAAAAGCTTTATATGTAATAAATGAAATTTTGTACATTTTCAATGGCAGTCATTATAATGTTATAGCTAAGCAGTCAAATATCAGTTGATTCAATAATTTCAATGGTTTTGCCAAGAAGTTGGTAATTTTAGGTTGTTTGATATGCTTGATGGTTTTAGAAAGCAATTAGTGATTGGTTGATTTAATAAGTCAATTGGTTTGATAAGTTGTTGGGTGGGTTTTAGTTGTTGATTGATTTAAAAGTCCAAAAATGTTTTCCCAAGCTTTGCTTAGGTTTATAATTATTTTTACCTTGACCAACTCAACCTTTACTCCATTTTAGATAAGGCAATAGATTAAAGGGCTAAATTTAACCCAACAAAAATGTGATATCTCTATTGTAAGGGATTGAAAATCCCAGGTTCATAATACCTGATATTCAGGCAACCCCTCAGATCTCAGAATTATCAGGCATTATAGTCATTGTTGGTGGGCTTTTGCTCTGAGGCATTTGACCTAAAAGATTAAGGATGATAGGGAAGGGATAAAATCCAATGAATAAAAGTAGAGAGCTGAAGTTAGGAAGTATATTCAATACTTTATTTAAACTTGTGGGCAGGCCTTATTTATAAGAGAAAACTGCGTGCAGAAGGTCACAGGAGGAAAAGCACCAGAAAAAAAGGTTCCAGAACAAGGCAAAATAGCCAAGCATGATGAAGCAATGTACCAGGTTGTCCCAGTTTGTTTTATATAGGTTTCTTCAATAAAATGCAAGCCAAACTAAAGCAAATCATCAGGGACAAGAGTCCCTGAGAGCATAGGGAGTTGGTATAAGTACTTCAGTGGAAAGTGGCAAAATATGGCGTGGCATACTCAGTGGAAATAGGCTACATTATGGGGGTGGTTTCATGCCAAAGGAGGGGGGTCAGATTAGAGCTAAAAGCAGAGTCTGGCCATTGTGGAAAGTTTTAATCAATATATTATTTAAAAAAATTAAAAATATGAGAAACTTCAGCAAATATTCCCAAAGCTTTATTGAAAATTATTGTTTATCTAAGTAAATTAGAGAGGGGGTGGAAGGTGAGTCAGTAGGGTGTACGGCTACCAACCTGAAGGTTGCAGGTTTGATTTTCGCCCTTTGCACATTGATCAGGGTGCCAGCCAAAGGAAGCTATTGGCGGTTAGTAGGTATAATAACACGAAAACCTTACCCATGACATAACCAGAAAAATCTGAGTCCCAATCTGGAGGTGAAAAAAACTTTCTATGACAGAGTTGACCCTGCTCAGGTTTCATGTCAATACTTTCTTTCTCTATTTTGGTAATGTCTGTCCCCTGGTCAGCTTGCCTCAAATAAATAAAAATAAGTAAAGAAAATCAAACCTCATCTTAGGTGTGAATATAATGGTTAAGATTTACAATAGGCTCAAAGCAATTAACAAAAACTGATATAAGCTGAAAAGTTTTTACCTTTTAGCAAAAAAGAGATTTTGTAAATTTGGCTATATTCTGTAAACTTGTAACAGCTTTTTTTGATTTTGAGATGCTTTTTACCAGATTTTCTGACTCTATAGCACTATTTCCATCAGCCTTGGCTGGCAAAGCCAGAACCTATTTTAAGTCAATGACCTTAGGGAGAGGTTATTGGTGACCCTATAGGTTTATGGCATTAACTTCAAGGACTTATTTTACCTAGCTTT